>JAULCE010277738.1:0-10811 GCA_032359355.1 Macoma nasuta | reverse complement strand
GAAGTATAATTGAAAATAAATTGGAAATATGCATTTGAAATTTTCACTTAAGTTTGAGATTTTCCTTAGGAGCTTTACGAATATGGCCCCAGTACTTTAAGTCTCATAACCAGATTTACTAACAACAGATTCTACCACCACACATGCCAATGTCATAGAAAAGGGACATATTATTATATTATTATATTATCATGACGATACAAAATCATTTTACGTACAAAATAAAGTTATAATATTATCTATTAAAGTCATGATATTACGGTAAATATTCCATAATTAATAACCACAATTATCTCTAAATAAAACTAAATCACGCTTACCTTTACATGTCTGACTGTCTGATCCTAATTCATATCCTATAGGGCAGTCACAGCTTACCGTCGTTTGTTCTACTACACAAATGTGACTGCAGTTAACACCACCGAATACAGCACACAAGTCATCAACTGTAGAGGTTAAGATAAGTATTACTTAGTAAATGAATCAAAGCAACATTTTATTTCATATATCCTTATTATGCATCTTTCTATGTAAATTCTTTCATTCACGCCCTTATGAAATTTATTTCCAGACACAAATTCTATCCAATACATAAATGAGCTTGTTTGAAACCGTACGAAAAGGACAACGCCAAACAAATGGTGCATATGACGTCAACCTCGCAAGGGTGTTGCTATTAAAAAAACCCCGCCTTTTACGTCAATAACTTACGTGAAGGAGGTTTTGCTCAGCCATTTTACATCATTATGAATATAAAATATTAATGTGACTATGTGGTATAGATATACTTTAAATAACAAAGGTCTAAAGCTAAAAATAATGCTCAAGCGAGTTTTTAGACCAAGCTATATAGTTGATGGTTTGACACTGTTTATAGCGCGGTATAAATAACGATGACATCCACGCGTTCAAAAAAGTTCCTTGCATATCGTTTGTGTAAATCTGAATATAACTTTATCAAGACAAAAGTTTTATTTAGAACAAACAAGGGCAAGTTGGTAGTTTGCTGTTAAAATAGCTTTAAATGTCAATGCGGAGTACTATCTTATCATGAGAAATAAAAACACACAATTCAAAGAATAAATAGTTCAACGTGGAAACAATCTGACTGACGCATTCATTATAGTGTATAATGCTAAAATATGTGACATAAATTTGCATTTTTTTATTACTTAAACCGAACATAACTTGGTCTTTTTATGTCCATCAGTTGTGTTGGAATTAGTAGGCTTTAACAGACTTAGTCTGCAACCGAGTCTGCAATTGTCTCTATATGAATTGGCTTTCTTGCTTTTGAAGGATCTCCCTTTTACAGAATTTATATAAAGTGAATCAGGTGGGTATATTGAAACGGCGTATAAAGTTCGATACAAAAAGTAAATGTATACAAAAAATATAGCTATACCTAGATGCAAACAACCACTTTAAATTCAGCATTGCTGTCTTTGCATTGTATAGGCTCCAGATAAGGTCTGTATTAAACACGCTAAAATTCTTATTTCTCAATCAAATCCTATGCTATGTCTTGAAAATGGTCACCATGTAGGGTTGGACTGAGAAAGTAAAACCAATGGTCAAAACAATTTAATTTACTAACGCTGTTCTGAAACTATTATTGTTTCGGTAAAACAACTGAAAAGAACATTCCAACCTTGTATGATATCGAACAGGAATTGCAAGAGCCAACTAAGTTTCTACATTAACCGTAACAAAAGTTCACCGCTGAATTCATCGTCTTCTTAAATTGATGTCTGCTTCTTTTTCTACCATTTGCTCCATGCATGTGGTACAACTATACCCCTTTGAATATTAATGCACTATTGTATTAAAGAAAGCATGTACATGTAGACAATAATTTACATGGCAGACAAGTAAAATCCACGCCAAACAAAACTAACAGGCAAACGGTGGTCACATTAATCAGACCACTCCTATAGCACTTGTTTAAACAGGGCTACACTTATTGACAACACTGTAAATACACTTTCTATGAGTTAACGAGTTTAAGTCGTTGATTTCGTTCAATCTTTAGTTAACTATAGGTTGAGCGTCAAACATCTTGAGCACATATCAAACGCTGATTAAGCATGGATTGAAGCTGTTTGTAATTATAAACCCTTTTGTGAGCAGCGCGCTAAGGTTTAATTTTCGATCATACATACCCTTTCTACAAGTTATTCTATCCATATTTAAAACATATCCGAAGTAACAGTAGCAGTTGAATTTGCCTGGAACATTTTCACAAATATGTTCGCATGTTGCAATTCCAGCTTCGCACTCATCGAGATCTATGAACAAAGAAAATATACTAATTTGGTATAAGTGGTACATGTGTAAATTAGAGCTCTCGCTATAGGTAATCAATAACCCTACACAACAACATTGCTAAGAAAAACTTTAATATTGCAAGTGTTCAAGGTTTCATAGCGAGTAAAATCAACAACACGGCTTTGTTATGGTGAACATGTATGAACAATTCAGTGAGAAAAACTTCTATTAGTATAGAAATTACAGAGCAAAAACAAACTTGTTCTTGACATTCGAGTCACACATCACCGGTCATGGTGAAAAATATCAATCAGTATTAAAGTAATAGAGCGGAAACAAACTTGAACTTGACCTGTTATTATGTCCTAAATTTTGATCATGCGGGCACCGGTGTTGCGCGTCACTCATCTTCCGGTCTTTGCGAAAATATATTTTAAATTCAGTGACAAATTGCTATCTAGCATATATAGCATAGAAGCTATTGAACGCAGCCGAACTTGAAATTGATCTATGATTAGACCTTGACCTTGGTCATATATGCACTGATGTTGCACCCGACATTTTGTATTTTGCTGGTGTACATGGTTGTAAAATTAATTGAGAATATGTTAATTAGTATTAGAAACGTTTTGACCGTGACATGTGTTAATGACCATGAGCTTAGCCAATACAGTTTGCAGTTATAGTGCAGAAACGGATTGTTTTACCGTTAGCCTTAATGCGCCCGCCCACATCCAACATATGAGTTAAGAGAGTTACCTATGCATTGTGTTGGATCGGATGTGTCCACGATGTAACCTTCTGTACAGCTACACACGAAGCTTCCTGGGGTGTTCGAACATTTCTGATTGCATTCGTTAAGCCCTAGGTCCGTGCATTCATCAACGTCTGCAAAAACATAAAAATAAGCTTACTATATTTAATGAACTCAATTTTGTATTGAAATAGACCAATTGATTTTGATACAAACTTTTGAAATGCTTAACTGTCGACTTTACACCCATTACTAGACCTGTAGACTCATAAGCAGCAAGGGTCCTCTAAACAAAATGATGCTAGGTTAAAACATTATAGGACTTATACTCTATTTTGCAAACTTCAGCACAATGTTTATTTAACAAAATTAATTTGCGTTACAAGAATTTTAAAGCAGGTGCACAATTTATAAATGTGTCGGCAATTAATGATCTACCTTCACAGCTTCCATCGGTCGCCAGCTGATATCCTTCTTCGCACGTACAGAAAAATGATCCCGGGGTATTGTGGCATATTTGTTGATCCCCGCTACATAGGGCTGCGTCAGCCTGACACTCGTCCACATCTGTGTTACACTGGCTGCCTGTCCAGCCATCTCGGCAGAGACAACCGTGCACTTTGTCACATGAGTCAGTACCTCGTCCACAGATGCACGTATTCTCACAGTTATGGCCCCAGTGTATAGAATCACACTCTGAAGAAAACAAGGAGATTGCTGGCCATTATGGCGAATGTATAAATTCAGTTATTCATTCAGAATTATGCTGGAAATAGTCTACAAACAATGATCAGCGTCATAGGAATAGGAAAACATGGTCTTGACAAACATTGTAGAGCAGACAACGTTTGCTTTTTAAAGTAATTTCTTATCATCATTCAACGCATACACTATTAAAAAAGATACAACCGGTTGCTTTCTGCAAATCGTGTGTACCTTATTCAAACACCGCAATTTAGATTTGACAACTGATATGCGGCTTCTTCTTTTGTTTATTTATGACAGCAAATATTTAACCCTTTATCAAATATAAACGCCATTTGATGCATCTGTCAAGGATGGTTTGGAAGACAGTGTGGGAAATGGAGCAGTTGTTCGTATTAAGAAAACGCCCAAGTTCTTATTTATTTTCAAAAACCTTCAAAACAAGGAGCTTTTTTCTACATACTTTTCCATAATCCTTAATCATCTTCTTAAATCGAAATAATAATTACGTCATGTTTATTTATGACAAAGCCTGTGCAGTATATGAACCATCTATCTTCACCAAGTGCACTTTGACATGACCTATACTATAAATTAATGAATAACAACACTTTTAACATAAAAAGTTGTATAGACAACAAAGATATTACCTTTGCAAGTTACACTGTCGTCTTGCAGTTTGTATCCGGTGTAACAAGAACAAGTATAACCCCCGTCGGTGTCTCTACATTTTTGCGGGCACACATTCCGTCTGCACTCGTTAATATCTGAGTTAAAATAGGAGAAAAATAAATATATATTAAAACATATGAAATATCATTTTATGAAGAATCGTAATGAATTGGTTTTAATTAATGTTGAAAATGAATGTCTTGTCTCTTAAAATTGCACACACAGTATATTTGAACCTAATAAAGTGTAACTTAAAGTTATTTAAATGGCATATGTTTATGCTAAATCTAAAACATTTAAACATATCTGAGTAATGTTAGAGATTTCATAGAGACATATCGCATATTGTATTGAATGCCTTTCTCAAAATTTCCCATTCAATTGCTAATGGTATATGAATTGACAATTGCTTCTCGAATAAGCAGCAGCGAGTAAAACACGATGTTTGACATGAAAACATCTTGTTATGCTATGCACATATAGCTGTTTGTTTTGTATATGTTATGTCCTGCAGGACCTTCTTATCCACTACTACTTATACTATTATTTAAGCAATGTCTTCAACGATCATCTTATGGCATTGCTCCAGCGGCAACAAGTCTGGATTTCCACCATTGGTTTTTATAACTAGGTATTAGGCATAAAATCTGCACATTTTTTGCAGTATGCAAAGTCACACTGCCTCTGTCACATTTCAAACAAAACAACGCATACGGCGATTTAATTGGGCGGTTGATGACATTCGCAAATAGTTTAAATTCAGAATAGGCATCACACAAAAAGTATTGAATAACGTAGATATTGTAAAATCAGCTGCAATTTTGTTTTTAATCAAGAAGAAAGAAAACATTCCTCAACACATTTTCATCAAAAGTGCATACAAGATAAGCATTTATGCTAAGAGTTAAACTTGTGTGAAGCATACTAGTGCATTCAGTTTTGCTTGAGGTCAGCTCAAAACCACTGGCACAGAAACATTCTGGAACTCCTGTCTCATTGGTACAGCCTGATGTCAAACTGCAGTTTAATCCTATCAACTGGCAGTCATCAATCTCTGAATCTGAAATAAAGTGAGTTTTCTTTAACCCTTACGGCACATTTGGCGACTAACTGAATTAAGCAATCTACATATTCATCTGACGAATAGTAACTCAGCGTCTGGTCTGATTTTAAGCTAGTTGACTATAAAACAGTTAGCAAAACATTGAACGAATTTAGCAAGTTTTTAAAATGGAATCAGACAACAGTTTTAGCAGACGATATTTTTGGCGTCATTTTAAGGGTTGCATTGGTTATACTTCCGGCACATTAACATGTGATTAAATACGTACATGTTTGGTTGCAACAGGTTGCACGATTAAGTTCCATTGGTGTTCATCAAATATTCCCCATGGAATCAAAGTTTTACACAATAAATACGCTCCGTTTATAATATTCCTTTGAGACATTTGGGCCATCGGCTGGGAAAAGGGTTTACCCTGATTCCAACGCGGCGTCTGATCAGGGTCTTCACCTTTTGCAGATTTTTACAGTAAAAATACAACTATCATCAACAAGTCCACACAACGCACATCCTAATGAGAAGACGCGACGACAGTTCTGGCTCTTCACAGCTTACAATGTTATAAGGAGCCTTTCCCAGCCGGCGGCCCAATTATAGATAGAATAGTTTCTGGCTTATTGAAGAATCATATATATTACGATATTACTTTATCTGACACGATCTGATGACAACTCATACGTATTGTCTTGATAAGGTTTTTGTAATTAATAGTCACGAAATATGGTTTTGATGTGTATCGAGGTAAGTAAATTATACCCACTAAGACACTTCTTGGCTCACTGGGAACATTTCCTAATTTACCTGTAACAAGTGATCCATTTCTTAACCGCCAAAACTAATGTTTATGTGTAATCAGGGATTTCATGAAATTACTTTGACAACTTTGGGTAACACGTAATTCCAAGCAATTGTTTTTAGATATTTAATGAAATCACTGGAAAAATACACATATTCCCTGACCAAGTTTTAAAATTATTTTTTATATTTAAAAAAAATGTTTTTTTTTTAAATAATAATAATGACAGAACAAAACTTAATTCTAACATAATACGTGACGTTGCCACTATAAACAAAGAACAAATCTACCGTTGTTAAATCTGCAATGAGCAATGGTTGAAGTTTTGACATCTTTGTGACTTAACAAGGTCACTGGTTGCTAGTCGACGTCGGTTACATTTTCACGCGTTTGAATATAGTCCTGCGTATTTGAGATTGATACATAGTTATAACTATGTTAGAATGAAAATAATCGATGTTTTTTTGTTGTTAATCGTCTAATATATCACTTTGTGCAAATCGTTCGGATGCTTGTTCATTTAAGCACCCGGGCTAACGCCCTCGTGGTGAAATTCCTGCGCATCCGAACTCATTGCAAATCATGATATATTAGACTATTAACAACTGCATCGATTATTCTATAAATAGAATTTACGATTGATTCAAATATCCCTTTACCCCTTGTAATTCCAAGCAAGATTTAGAAACACTTATAGATTTTTTGCAATTACAGAATCCCTGATTACGCATGTTCACTGATAAAAAGCAGATAGTTCATGCAAGAACTTTTCACGTTACTTTGGATTTTGGAAATAGTAACCCCACATAGAGAGACTCAACTATACGAATACCTACTAGTATTTAGTTCACTCAATGTTAGGTAGTGGTCATTTACTACAACAATCTTATATAACAAGTTCAAGAATGTTCGTATGACACCACAAATTCATATTAATTAGAAATGAAAACTACAATCTGAGAACACTAGGTTAGAATTTATTTGTTATAGCAGGACAGACTGTCATGACACCGGGAATAACACAAGACTGCTGCTTTGCAGCAGTTAATAACATTCTAGTTACTCTTGCTTTGATAACATACACAGTACTTTATTTGGTAGAGATGAGGTTATTTTCTTACTATATAATAGCCCAAATTAGTTTGAACCTGTGCCTATAATGCATTAACAATGCTCATCTGGCCCTGGTAGAAAACTGTAACTGAAAGCTATGTTTACCTGGTCAGGGAATCTGTGTAAAACTAAAGGAAAAAAGGAGTGATTACGTTTATCACTAGTGCATTTTAGGAAATACACGTAAGTACTAGTTGGTTCAGGAATTACACAAACTCCCTAATTTAGGAATTTTATGAAATCCCTGATTACGCATATTTGCTGTAACATATACACATTTCAAATAAATTCACACTTAGTAGTATCATATTTTTTAGAATAATTTGACAAGGGCATAAAACACATACCTCTGACACAATCGTATGTTCCATTCAATCTAAAGCCAGCAAAACAACTGCAGTTGTATGAGCCTGCGGTATTCGTACACTTGTGTTCACACTGATGCATGGCTTCATCACATTCATTAATATCTGAAACAAACGAAAGGGAAAACAGGTATACAGGATATGAAAATATAGCTTAACCCGCTGCTAAAATTATCGCCTCGCAAACACACTAAAATATCAGTACATTGTGCGATTTGCTTTGAATTTGAAATGAGATATAGCAGGTTGTACACGTTATCATAATTATTACAATCTGAATCATATATTGTTTCATTTAAATTATCCGATTTCCATTTGCGATTTAAAGGATTGTGCACCTTTTAAGCATTGGCGTGTTCAGTAACTAACCACTCGCATGTTTTTTATGATTATATGTACATATTAGGAATAACTGGATAGACATGTTTGGATCTAAATAATGTGGATGTTTTAAATGTGCCTTATGCGAGATCCAGACGTCGTACGATTTTTTAAATATGTACTTGGTTAAACATAAAAAATGAAATAATGTATAGTAAGAATAATATCATGTTATTTCAAGACTATGCAAGCAATCGCAAACAGTCAAGTTTAATTATATATGTAAAGTGGTATACTTTTCTACATCTGTGACAAATATATTTATGTCAGTATTTTATTTTGGAACGGATACCGTTATCTACAATTAAACTAATTGTCTTATAAACTTTCATTTCAAAAGATTCATAGTATAGCGAATGTAGAAGTAAAAGGTCAATATTACAATCTGGTAACAATGCTTCTACTTTACCTTCGCAACGGCTTTGGTTTTCTTGTCGCAGACGATATCCTGTCTCGCACGTGCAGTAGAAACTTGCCTCTGTGTTGACACAAACTTGCTCACACACAGTATTGTTTGCACACTCGTCGATGTCTGCGAAAACATAACAAATGTTTTCAAATGTTATATATGCATAGCCTAAACAGTTGGACTCGCAGACTATAAGTTCACTAATTTTCAAGTTAATCAGACACAGTTAAGAAAGGTTTTGAAGCAGCAGGCTAAAGTTAAACAAGTGTGGTCACAAACCACATGTCTCGCCTTGATTTGGCCTGTCATAAGAATAGAAGAATTGTTGTCATGGTTGTGGCCCTTGTCGATTGCCATTGTGACTTCGTCCGAAAACACACTCTCTCATGAAGGTTGTGTCAAAATCTTGCCATGCCCGTGGAAGTTAAAGATCCCGGACAAGATGATTTGGCACTAATTTTAACCCCTATCTCTAAGCTACAAATTTGGTTCTAACACGCGAAACACTTTTTCATGAAGGTTAATATATAATCCTGCCATGCATGTGGAAATGAGAGCCCGGGCAAGATGGTTTGTCACTAATTTTGACCATTAACCTATTTTTGTGACCTTGACATTGTAGCTACTTCTTGCTTGAGACACAGCTTCTTATAACACATGTGCCGAGTCATTTGAACTTTACATCAGTGGGGGAAATACAGCCCTGATAAGTCCTTTTAGTCTCAAATTTGACATTTGGCCTCAGTTTGTCACATTGTCCTTGTAGATAGAGACATAGTAATTACACGCGACCCATTGTTTTATCACAATGAAGAATTGCACTAAATTGCACTACGTAATTTAACTTTTTTTTTATCAGCAAGTAAGTGACAGCCGGGGAAAGTTTTTTGTTTAAGTATCAAATTTGAACTTTAGCCTTTATTTTGACCTTGACATTGTAACTAGAGACCTGGTTATTTTATGCGACACATTGGCTTAATATGGTGAACAATTGTGCCAAGTTATTTTAACAGTAACATCCCGGATAAGGGCTGACGCACGCACGAGTGCACGGACAATGATTAACAATAACTTAACGTCAACATGTCCGACGTTTTGGTACAAATGGGATTTTTAACCTGTTTGTTTTGAAATAGTGTTTCTTAATTGCCGCTTTTAATCCATAACAACCATTATACCTTAAATAGGAAAACAATGCAGACTCAGGTCAGATGATTAATTGATTGACGGTGTAGACCCAAATCAAAGACCGCTCTGTCATGTTCACCATTTCGTCGACCAGTTTCTAATCAAGTTGTATGACAATATATGAATTTCCGTTTTGTGTGCAAAATACCTCAACTCCTTTGAAAGATCGCACGTAAAATGAATGAAACCCTTATCATGCTTATCGCGATCCTATTTTTTTTAAAAAAAAGCTTGGATTCGTGGCAGATCACGAGTTATTCTAAACCAGATCGAACCTTTTTGACACTGAGATAATAGTTTTTTGTACTCCCTTGAAGCAAAATTAACAATATTAAAACAAATCAAGGAGATCACAACTTCAGCAGTCGATGCTAATAGCTACATGACAAGGTTTAAAAATCTCTGAAATTACAAAACTTGCAAGCAAATTGGTACACATTTACAAACCAGAACACTTAATGCCATCGCTTTCAAATCCCTGAGGACATGGTCCACACTGATGACTTTTCTGTTGAAGCTTATGTTCTGTAACATTTAAGTCTTCACACTCCTGACCAATCGAGCAAGGATGTGTTGAGCAGCCATCAAAATCACTTTCACAAGCAAGACCTGTGAATAAAAGTTAGAAGCATACATAACTTTTGAGAATAGTTCGTAGCATACCTATATTGTTGCTTCTACTAGATTATCAAACGGATTGAGTGTCGTGTGAAAATGAAAATATTTGCAATCGATTTTAGAAACCTATAGTTTAAATCTAATGACAAATTACCGACATATTATTCTATTTATATGTGCTCTGACTACATTTACATACATATAGAGGATATTACATGAGTTGTCATTCACTATTGATTTTGTTAAGAGTTTTCTAAAATTTATAAAACGAGTCTTAATAAATTTCGTATTGAATAACCACGACTGTTATTTTCTATTTATAATATACAATAAGCCCTAAAAATATATACAGTTCCGTTATTTTTTGGTCATTTAAATGCTATTCATAATGACATTACGTAGAATTGATTGATTGATTGAGTTGGGTTTAACGGCACAGCGACACTTAAAAGGTCATATAGCGCCGATCTAGTCTAAAT
>JAULCE010277737.1:0-18163 GCA_032359355.1 Macoma nasuta | reverse complement strand
TATGTTTTTCACAAGCATGCAAAGTTTCATTGAAATATAATTGAAAATAAGTAGGAAATCTGCATTTGAAATTGTCACTTAAGTTTAAGATTTTCCTAAGAAGCTTTGTGAAAATGGCCCCAGCTCTGTTGGTCAATCGTTTAAAACTGATCCGCCAAACATTGCGTCTGCGTTACGTCGAGTTTGCAGCCGAACGCAAATCCTGGCGACAATTAGAAGTCGCACATTGTAGATTATAACCGTAAGCGCGCGAGCCAAGTTGTCGTCTGTGGATATTGTCGTCTGCCACAAAGGTTCAAAGTATTTTTTTTCTGACACCAGTCTGTGAAAAAACAACGAACGGGACAACACTATTTGGATCTTGGTGTGATGCCGAATGACTCGGCGTATCAACTAGATCCGAAGTGCTTGGAAAGAAAATCGGGGCTTCGCTCGTTGTATGGATAAAGCTAACGATTTTATCATCAGTCCGTCTAGGTACAGACTTTAGGCCAGACCTTTAGACTTCCTGTAGTAGCACATCAAAGTAATTTTAATTTATGCGAAACTTTAATCCTAAACCTGACGCAAAAATGCCGTCTGCTAAAATTCTAGTCAGGGCCATTTTATCAATCTCATCCAAATTGCAAAAAAAAAGTTGGTGACAATATTGGACGAGTGTCAAGACGCCGAATAACTCGTCTGATCTGGATCCAAGTTGTTAGAATGTATCATCACAGTCGTTATACCGGGTTAAGGGTCAACCCATCAATATTTTACAATCAATGCCCAGTTAGTTTGAACACGATATGATACTAAGCAAGAATGACACAAGCCTTGTTGTTGTATATCTACATAGTTGTCAAGACCTAGAAATACCGTTAAGCCTTTCACTGCCAGGCAGGTTGTGCACATGTGCAAACATTTTGTCTACTTCCGTTTTAGCCATAACACACTCCCTCGACTTTTGGTAAAACCTTTGTTCGAGTGTTAAACAGCTTTGATCCGAATGAGACGCCGAGAAACTCGGCGTCTCATTTGGATCCAAACTGTTTGCATGTTATTACACTCGGGGTAAGGAAGTGCACGGGTTAATATTATTTTAACTATTCGACCAGCATACAATGAAGACCCTGGTCAGACTGCCCAATGCAACAGTCTGATCAGGGTCCAGTCTTGTTAATGATTTTTATTTGCCCAGTGTAACAGTCTGATCAGGGTCCAGTCTTGTTAATGATTTTTAACACATTAAATAATGTTATACTAATTTGTCCGATTATTTGAAAACTACAGTAATTCCCCGAGGTGTGCCAAGACTTAGTTTAAGGAGTGTGGTTTAGACTCGAGAAACCCATTCCTCGCGTTTTGTCCCAAATGCAAATATGGACTCCAGGTATAAAAGTGTCAGACCCGGATAATTTACTTCATATTAACATACGCGCCTGTTGTACCACTGATCGTCGCCGCCTCCACTGAGGGAGGATGACAGGCGAGACTAATCTTGTTAAAATTAGGCTCAAATTCAAATTTTAAATAGTCTCTAATCCAAATCGCTTTACCGTGTTTGTGAAGCTCTCGCGAGGTGCGGCGAATAAGCGTGACGTCGAGCCGCGGGAATCCCGCCGCCGTCAACCGCCACGGCACGCGGGGGTAAATGCCGTCAGCTCAAATTATTGTCTGCTTCGAGATTTAAAATACTTTTGGGGTGTGTCATAATATGCCACATTTCCGAAATCACGATCTGAATGACAAGTTGTTTGGGTCCTGATGAGACGCCGAGTTTCATCTGATTCCAAGCAGTTGGCGGGGGTCAATACAGATGCGCTTTAGCGTATTGGCGGCTAAACAAACACCGCGAATTGTCGCGTCATTGGTTGCTTACGACAAGACTAAGGTTGCACGACAGCAATTACAGGCCAGATATTGACGAATGAGATGTTAAAACCCTAATACTGCTGATATAAACATGTCTGCTGCTCAATATATCGTCTGCTTGATTTTCGAACCTTGAACATTTCGATTTAAATTTCGTTAAAATGATAGCCTTGGTTTCTAAAAAAATATATCCGGATGAGACGCCGAGATACTCGAGCCGTTTGATTGGAAGTAACAGTTTACTATGAACGCGATTAGAATGCTTAAATTAGCTTCTTTTCCCGCTATTCACTAATGCTGTCTTTTTTTTCAAACGCGAGTAACTCGGCGTCTGACCCTAACCCTGACTCAAATTGTATTACACTCGGGCACCAGTTCTTCAATCGAAATCGATAATGTTTCAGAATTAAAGCAGATGAAAGTTTGAGCAGACAACTCATTTCGCTGCGGGTAAAGGTTTACCCTTATCATGCCAATCGCGACATCATCGCCGCCGAGTTACTCGGCGTCTGATCCGGATCTACCCTGTTTGACACATTGACAACATTTTGACAACATTTCAAGTGATTCGAACAAGGCAGATGAAACAAGCAGACGACAATTTCACCATACGACGATGTTTGCGGCAGGATCAGGGTTAGCCCTTAGCACGTCGCTCGCTACCATAGTACTGTCGTCCACCAGCGTAGGTAGCTCGGCGTCTGATCCGAATCCGAGCTGTTTGACACTCGGTCAACATTGTCATAAACTATCAAGAGAAACGAACAAGCTTAAACGACCGAGCAGACGAGAATTCAGTAGATTATATTTTGGCGGCAGGCTGAGGGTTAAGTGATTTTTGTTTTAGATTTTCTTCTCGATACCGGGGGGCGCGCCGAAGAAGTTGGGTTGTCAATCAGGTCCGGGGCTCGGGGTGCAGCGGTCTCTGTCTCACACAGAAGGAGCCCAGCAAGATGGCGACACCGCTACAAGGTCCGCGGCGAGCGGCCGCGGTGAACGTCAAAAGACGCAATCGATCAAATATTGACATGTAATCGCTACATGATCATTACAAACACGAGCTGTTAAACTGATAGCCCGGACCCATGGCGCTAAGCAAACCCGGTTTACTATTTTTCATTTCATTCAAAGTTTTGACACGACTGATTGATAATGATTTTTTATCGTTTGAATGAAGTAATCGTATGTCGCGGTGGCCATCACCATCATCATCACCCCCACCACCACCACCACCATAATCACCCTCATCATCATCATCATCATCATCATCAACAACAACATTCATCATCATCATCATCATCGTCATCACCATCATCATCATCATCATCAATGTACTGCGAGCATTAATATCACGCAATGTTCGGTCTTCCAAATTTGTTTCAAACTATGTTTAACATTTGATTGATCTCAACGTTCTGTGTCTCGCCGCAGTCACTGATCTTTTCACGCGAGGGAATAACTTTTCTGCGTATGTTGCGACGTTATATTGACAAAGATATGTGTCTATTAAACCGCAAATTACCAACAAATGAGAGAGACGTTGGGCCGGGATACTACGCTGTTAGAGGGTGTAGATTCAATTAAGTTTTATATCAAACTTTGCCAATTAATAAAGCAGGCAGTGAAAAAACGGTCGAGGATAATTTAAAAGTTATACATCATCATGGGAAGTATTCGCCATTATTTCATTTTGCTTTATGAAAAAAGGGCAGAGAAAAAGAAAGATAATACAGAAGATACAAAGGGAAACAGACACAAGGGCGCACACGACTGATGGTGGGCGGGGCGGAGAGGGAGAGGTTTGAAAAAAAGAATGTGGATTTAAAGACCTCCCAGGTGATCATAACCGTGAAAGTATTGAATCAACTTTAATATCACCTTACCCCTCGAAACTAATAATGTCAGATAAGTACAATGTTACATTGCTCTAAATGAGCCAGTGTAAAAACTTAGGATGTAAGCATTTTGGATGCACGCCTTATCTGTCGTGATGCCTTTTTATATACCGCTCCAGCGTATGAAAACAACGTACAGATATTGCAAATATTGTAGACGCAGACGTGACTCGTTATGCTATTTGATTATCATTTGCTATGAAAGTACATGATGAAAAGTATTATTTAGGAAATACACCAATTCTAAACGGTTTTGAAAAACATTGTAAACAATGGAGCATTTTCTCATTATGACCACATGCTCCTTTTCCCATATTTGTTTCAATAGACATCTACTATAGAGGCATCTAAAGGCTATCTATGGATTAATCAATATACTTCGTAGGGTCATGTATGGGATCTACACTGTTTGCATAGGAATGCAGACACCGCCTCTCGCCGCGATGCTCCTTGATCATAAAACTCGCATAGCAAGATGAAAAAGCGGAATTTTGTCTAGCAGTGGGGTAAACTTGAAATATAAGGAGGTTTGTTTAGTGATTTCATCGGTGCCTTTGTATCTAACACTTGTAGGGGATCATTTTATGTGATATAAATTATAGATATCAATTACGGTAATGTTTGGGTGTACCGTAATAACTATAAGTATTCGGCCAACGGGGAATTCTTTTGATTATTCTAAACATCGGATACGCTGATATTGCTAGATCATATTTCGTTCAAAATGTCCAGGCCTACAGGCATGCAGTGTAGACCCAATCAGACAGCTCCATCAAGAGCAGTTTGATCAGGTTCTACACTTTTGCTCATGCCCTGTTCACCGAAGACTTAGGGCACACACGGTATTATTTACATATGAGAAGACGCGTCGCTCAGACGGTTTCCTTTTTTTCTCAAATTTTTAATGTCGGTTAAAATTCCCCCTTTCAACCAAAGTCATTGTTTCGATTGCTCATATTTGACTCTTCTAGTTCGAGTCATACTGAGAATGACACAACATAAAATGTCAACATACCGGGTCTTGATTAAAACACCGAAAAACACTCGATATCTGATCCGCATAGTAAATAATTGGATTGTTGTATTATGCCATTAACTTAGCAAATGAGTGTGCAGTAGTAGGTATTTTATACAACTTAGGTAGGCGGGAGATTAAGACGACAGGTTTATTTTAAGATGAAGACAAGATTGTTCAATTCGACTGATTAATAGTTATTTATGATAATGCAACTTTTATTTTCAAGCAAATCTCACGCAACGCGATATGTTTGTAATAGGTGTAATAGCCCAGGCATGCATTTCTCCGCTGACTTACATTGTTATTTTAATTTCGACAGATATTCATCAATATGATGTTTCAAACATATTTTGATGGTTTAATGATGTCTAGGGGGTGATTGAAAGAATTGAAAGTATTTCCCCCGTCGCAAACTACAAGTAGTTTAACAATGGGCCATCTAGGTTGTTTACAGACCCGCGTGTTCACTGTGGGGCCAACACTTTAAAACAGGCGTCAAAATGCACAATAAAACCTTTTACCATAATTAAGTGTATGTTTGAAGATTTGGTAAAACATTGACAAAATAAACAGCGTGTCACTAAATTAGATACATATTAAGCGTCGTCCCCTGTCCTTAAAACACAATGGCCCGTAATCACCGTATACGCCAGGTTAGTCCGCGGGAGAGACAGGGCAATTGTCTCATACAATAGGATCCGTCCGCGCATAAAAGTAAACCGGCCCAAGTTCATAACACTGTCTCCACTGGGCAATTTCGGCGGGGGCCCGAGACTCCAGCCTTCTCGCAGCTCGCCCTTCGAGTCTAGTGGACAATTATTAAAGTCTCATTATTCAGATAAATGACCTTGCTAATTCCCCCAACCCCACCTTTCACAAACGCGCCTACCAGAGAGACGGAGACGAGAGAGATTACGTTCATTCCGAAACGAATTAAAGTTTAATTTGACGACAACGCACGTATCAATGTAGTCTCAAATCTGACTCCTCAATGTTTATTGACGATAATACCGTAACCAACATAAGTTTTCGGCGAGCGGGTCAGGGGCAAACAGTGTAGACCCTGATCAGACTGCTCCCCTAGGAGCAGTCTGATCAGTTTCTACACAGTGTGTCCCCCTGTACGATCAATTCAATTTAATATGATTTCGTTTTTAAGGATAAAATCCGTTATTCCCCCGGTGGTCCGAAGACCTAGGGTAAATACGGTATAAGGAGCAATGTAGTCTAAAATTCGACTCCTGTACGTTTTAGTCAGGAGACAGAAAAATACTCATTTGAAATAAATCACGAGCCTATCATGACATGGCAAAAAGACACAGCGGTTTGCTCGTGTTAATAAGCGGTGGTATTTTATCAATTGTATCTATTTTTTCATAAGTATAAAGTCGTGCCTCCAAGGGTAATCACACCTCGGGAAAGTTTAACGGCTAGATCTGTGACGGGCGGTCGATCACGCTAACGCCTCGACAGGATAAAGGGCCGGTGGGGGCTCCGAATAAGTCGTAAGGCGAGCGGGTTGGAGACCGAACCCACCTGGTTACACCAGAACGGCGGACGAACGAGGTGTTGACAGGCGTTTAACGCGAGACAGCGGCCCGCAACGAGACTACGATTGTAGCCAGTGAAATGAAAACAAACCCTGATAGCCGGCTATTAATAATTATAGAGACTTCAGGACACTACCTTAGTATAGTTATTATATCCTGATCAAACGAAACGGAAATGCGCATAAATGAGATATACGTCGCTATTATCTGAAACGTACATATTATTCTCATTATTTTGTTAGTTTGCGCTTGTCAATCATAACGTGTGCTCTGTTCATCATCTGTCTCTAAACTGTTTTCTTAAGTTACTATTATTCTGAAGATGAGTTTGGGACATTAACGTATCTTACATCTTCCCTATATTTCATTATGGCTGGGAAATTATTTTCATATTTTTTGCACAAAAATTAATGGACTGTTTGGTATAAAGCTAGACAAGGCCGCCTTAGGAGACATAAAGGTTGTAGGATTGGTATCTAGTTTAACCCCTAACCCTCCGCTTAATACCTCGACTGCTTAAAGTGTCGTCCGTTCCATTTTCAACACATGTCCGTTTCCCCCTATCTCTAGAAAAATATTGTCAGTGCGCCAAATATTTTTGATCAAGATCAGACGCCGAGTTACTCGGCGTCTAATCTTGATCCAAGAGTTTTTCAAATATCATCACAGTCGTTAAGAGCAACTTGTCGTCTGTTCAAACCCTCTGCCGCTTTATTCTGTAAACATCGTTCAATTAAATTAGTATATTGTGAGTCTATTGTGTAGAAACACCTGTCAAACATATTGGATCTGGATCATGGACGTCTGATCCGGACGTATACATTGTTTTCATAATTTCGGCCGCGATTATGGGGGTTAAAGTTAAATGAATTTGCATCAAAGTGAATTTATGAAGCCACATGGAAAGAATATTGTCTACCCTGACACATACGTGGGGGACGTTGATGCTAGAACATCCATCTACATCGCTCGTAAACTTTCTTAATCCATTATTTCATATATACGCATAGATATGTTACTTGCAAACAGTGTAGACTCACTCTGATGCTTGTTTGATCTTTGCCCTGTAAAGTCTGCAAACAGCACTACTTGCAACTGATTGTTTAGGCGATGTTGACTTTAACTACGCGTATCTGTTTATTACATAATTATATTTTTAAACAACAATTATCTTCTCATTACATATACTTTTAGTTCGTCTCAGAGATACTTGAGTGCTGAGAGTTGAGGTCAGAGACCATACTCCCAATTACTGTGTACATGTAATCGTGCATTGCACGAATTCTGAACCTGTGGTTAAAATTATTGTCCCATCGAATCACGTGTTTAATAGTTTTAATATCCGATATACATGAACTTGGATACTTCTGTATTTGTTTCAAAAAGTTTGGATCGAGATCAGACGCCGAATAATTCGGTTTCTGATCTTGATATTATCATTAGCATTGTGCATTCCTGGCTTAGGCATCTAGTGTTGGCATGTATCAGACGAGATTAACCCTTAGCCTGCTGTTCACGACTATGGTGATTATTCAATCAGCTTAGATCCAGATCAGACACCGAGTAACTCGGCGTCTGATCTGGATCCAAGCTGTTTGACACTCAGACAGAAAGTTCAGTAAATTTGAACAAAATCAGACGATGTTTAAAAATTGAAGCAGACGATAATTTGAGCAGACGACATTTTCGTATCAGACGATATTAATCCTAATCATGCCGATCGTGACCATAGTGATGACGTCTAACAGCTTAGACCCTGATCAGACGCCGGGCAATATTTTAACCAATTTGCAAGAGAAACGATCATGGTTGAAATATCAAGCCGACGAGAATATTCAGCGGACTAACTGTTGGCGGTAGGACAAGGGTTAACCAGCAGACGTACTACACTTTATTTATTTTTCTTCTGGTGACTCGTAATGCGTTAAAAGTTGATGGTGTCTCCAAAATATTTACCTTTCTGGTCCTTATCTGTCCATAAACCACTTATAGGCAGCGGCCAAAACTACCCCGTCTGCTGTAACAGTCGGATACTCTTTGTTTTTAACATCGCATATTAGCTCAACTACAGATATAAAAAATATCGATCGCGGGCAAAATAGATTGGATCCAAATATGACCTCTAACTAATCGGCGTCTGATCTGGGATATATGCCGTTTTACTCGTTTGGACACATGCAGATTAATGATTGAAAGATAAACTGCACTTTTGTAGTCTAGCGTTAATCTTCGGACAAGCTACGGGAGAATCGGGCGACTTCTTTTCAAACTGTGTTTTGCCGAGTAACTCGGCATTTCCACCAATGTCCAACCAATTAGACAGTTTATCTTATTCCATAAATGTATTGAGAAAAAATACGCTCTCTTAAAACTATCTCAGACGACAATTTTTGCAGACGACAGTTTGTTTTGCGAGCTCAAAGTTAACCATCTGCGTCGGCGGGCCAGTACAGCCTTGTTACAGCCTAGTTATGTCAGAGATGCAGATAAGGCGCGTATCAACACTACTTAATTCCGTATTGCTCCACCCAACCCTATGTTGCGACCATTCATTAGAATCGCCTTTTCAAGACGATTCTAATGAATGTTCACAACATATGGTTTGGTTAAGAGATAACAAAATGTGTTGAAAAGGCTCTCCTATCTGGAGTTAGTTACGTAATGACTATAACTTTAGCAACCAAGAAGTAAAATAGCTCTATCCACATCAAAAACTATAATGAGGATGTTAGATGTTTATGTTATAGTTAGCTTTAAATCAAACTTGTAAAAGAATTGAACACGCGACAATTTAAGCAGATGAAATGTGCATATTTGAATAAACATTGTATTGAGACTGAATCAAATTAACTGTTCAGAAGAATTCGCCGATTGGGGATTGGCAACATGTGTTAAACCATGCGAGACGTCCAGTAACTCGGTGCCTGATCTGGAATAGGACTGTCTAACACAAATGGGCGTCTTGTAGGCTTGGTGTGTCGTTCATGTTTTTTTTATAAGAAACGGACGATCATTATAGCAGACGACAATAATGGTTGACAATTTAGGGTTTAAAGTTAGATATCGCGGTGCCTTTTAGGGAAAGGAGACTCACATATTTGGTGCCGTTTGGTGCGACGAAGGATTAATTTATGTTCTTAAGTGCATACAAGTTGTGTCAACATGTTTGTTCGCCGTGTTTACAGCATGTATCCCGGAATAGTCGGTAAATAACCCGGAGAGCGGCAGACTGTGTAGGCTATTCGGCGGGACCGCAATCCGGAGTCCGGGGTCTGTGATCCGGGCACTTCATACTTTCGGCTCCCCCGGATATGTAAGGTATTGGCAATAACATGGCTGGACCAGACGGGCAAACGACAGCAGTGAAGTGGGGAGACCTTTGATCTCACTTTATATAAAGCTATTTAAGGCAATTAAACAATAAACCATGCGCATAGGCGAGATGCAAAGTCTGACTAAAAACTGAGGTGTGTTATTATTGTCCAGTTATATTAAAATACATTATGCAAATGATGACAGAACATCGTCTAGAATAACAAAGAGGTGGTCTTCTAGTTCCTTGCTAGATTTCAAAGCTGTATAAGTCCAAATATATGTAAAAGTATACACCGTTATAGAGCATAACTTTAACTCTACTGCTAACTCAACCTGAACATGAGAATGAGGTAAAATGACAATAGGTGTATCACACTGTTAACTTTTATTATTGCAATTACTACTGGTTTTGCTATTACTATCACTGTTATAAACAGTACTACTATTACAATTGCTGCTACACTTACAATTACCAGTATTACAATTTCAATTACAGTTAACAGTTTCAATTGCAATTTCTACTATTGCAATTGCTATTACTATTACACTTATCATTTCTAAAATTACAATTACAATTGCTATTACTATTATAATTATTACAACTACAATTACCATCACTATTACTATTACTACTTTTACAATTACAATTACATTAACAATTACTATTTATGTTTATATTGCCATAACTAAAGTTCAGATTGTTAATTCCCTCGTTTCTTTGCGTTTCGCTTAACGAGAAAGTTTTTTACCAATACAGCGTATTGATATTGGGCGTGACGGGGGTCAGGAGATTGGCCCCGGCTGGGTTAAAGCCGGCGGTGAAATGAGGCCACCTAGCGCCGTCTGGGCGAGGCCCATTAGCCCCTACCAACAAAAAATAAATAAAAATACGACGTATACTTCTTAACATCGTCTTTTTACTCCATCCCTCCACTGAAGCGCCGTTTTAGCCTCAATAACTGAAGGCTATTGAAAACATTGTTGGAAATGTAGCATTTGCTAGTCTACTTTTGCTCGTAACGAGCAAATACTTCATTGCCTACAATACATGTACTTTCAATACAATTCAAAAATAAAATTTGTCATTTGCTGAGATTTTCATATTTTTCATGAGGTTCTTTTCTTGTGGATTAGTCTAAAAATAGCCTCTATCACTCCCGCCATTGGTCTTGCTTATGTATGATATAGTTTGGTCTTCACAGTGTCACTACTGGTCAATGATATGATATGTTCTAACTTTAGCATTGCTATAATGCTGCTTGCTAAAGATTTCAAGCAAAACCGATATGAATGGACAATATTTATCGGAATAATTATCAAGGAACTAACATATAATCATTATTCTTCCGACCTGTTATAAGTATGCGCGTTTTGACACTTATGAAGTAGATGACTATTAAACAATTGTAGGAAATGGAGTATTTGCTCGTTAAGATCCAATGCTCTATTTCTGAAAATATTTCAAAAGATGAAATTTTTCGTTTTTAGTGATCCTTTTCATCAGAATATTTCCTTGTGGATGGGTCTATAAATAACATAATGGAGTAAAGGAACAATTTAGAGATGAAAGATACTCAATTAAAGCTTTATTGACTTTTCAAAAATGTACTTAAGTGCATTTCACGCCTATGCTAGTCTACTGACGACTTATAATTGTTAATTTTTACCCTTAGCCCGCTACATAAATTGTCGTCTGCTCAAAATGTCGTCTGCTTCTTTTTTTGAACCTCGTCTGATTTTCTTAAAATTAAGCACAGATGTTTGCTGGGTGTCAAACAGCTTGAATTTAGACAAGACGCCGAGTTACTCAGCGTCTGATCTGAATCCAAGCTGTTAGAATATACCACAACAGTTGTGAATAGGGGGTCTAGGGTTAATTGACGCCGACCGGTATATAAATATTATTCCCTTTTATCTTTATTATAATATGCATATCACACGGTTTGAACCCAGATCATTAGCATTTAAGAAATATAACCAGACACTATGAGGCAATTAGCGCTCTATTCAATATGATTAATGTCGGTAGTAAATTCTGTCTCCAAGTTGCTTTATCTGCATAATCAGCGAAGCCGTCGGAATAAGACCTCTATATAAAAATGGCGACAGCATTATTGTTGCCAAACAAACGCGCTTAACTTCTCGGCGAGTAGCATGCTAGATGTTTGCCAAATGTTAATAGCCGGAGCAGACGCCGAGTAGCTCGTGGTCTTACTAAGCTTCAAGTGTGTACATTCAAACCTACATTACAGGCATGAATATGCAGCCAGTCAATTAAGAATCGTTGTCACGTTAGTGACAGATGGTCGCGTAAAGCAGTTTAGTTTTTGTTCTGCATTAAGCCCGTAACCATCAATTCCATATATAGTGTACGCATGTTGACGCATCGGAAGCAGATAACTGTTGAAAACGTCGTGAAAATGGAGCAGTTGCTCATAATACTCAATAATTGTCATAATACAAGTCGCATGGCGTTTCGTCCTATCCCTTTCCTCCAAAAATATACTAATCCACAAGGACAGACTATGATGAAGGATAAGAAAATCAAGGCAAAAGAAAACAAAAATGTTTAAATTGCATTGAAATCATTGTAGGAAATCGTGACGAGCCAATGCTTCATCTCCAACAATGTTTTCAATAGTCATCAATTATATAGGCGCCAAAAGGCGCTTGAGTGGAGTAAAGAATTATAGACGGAAGAATAACACCACCACCGCTGTACTTGGTCTCTCCATTCGGGAGCTTAGTTTACGACTGGTGTCTCGCCTGTATGAATGAAATACCTGAGTAGAGAAAGCTACGTGTTAAACCTTTGCAAGTGTATCTCTGTGCTGATCTAGACGCCGAACTGAATATTCTACAAATGTTTGTCCTATCATTTTAATTTATAGCGGGGTACAATTATACACTAGTAGCTGGTTAACCCTCTCGCCGCTAAATTTTAGACTGTCGGTTGTTACAGGTTTTTACTGGTTTTGGATAAAATATTTTAACGAAATAAGTAACAGAAATGATTAAATAAACTTTGGCTTTTCCGATACCTAAATATAAGGAATAAATTGTGTTTCCTTCTAAGGTGGCGTCTGATCTGGGACTTCACTTTTTTGCAATGCCGATTTGAGCAGATAGAGGAGATAGGTTTAAACTCCACACTTACTGTACGCATATCGACCAGCCGGGCATGGGCAATAGGTATAGACCCTGATCAAACTGCTCCTATGGGAGTTCAACTTTACCAGAGAGAAATACAGTAGTAACGGTACTTAACCTAATTGTTCGGCCAGAACAGGACGAGAAAACAACTATATAGACCCTGATCAGACTACCACGACACCGCCTTATACAGTGACATCAACGTTATTTGTGACCGTCTCAACGCCAACGTAACGCAAACGAAATACAAATGCATACGCAATAGAAAATGACAATGTTCTGTCCATTTTTTAATATGTTATTACTGTAAGTGCCATACACTTTTGAGCCATATCAGATGCCGAGTTACTCGGTACAGTTTGACACTATTGTTCAATGTCCAATGCGTTAGATGGTAGAGAAGAGCGTTTCTCCCACTGTGCCTGATGAACCTGAAGGGGAAATGGAACAGATATTTCAAAGAGCGATCGGCCTTTTAGTAACTATACGGTATCCTGTTTACTAACGTATGTTTTACTCGCTGTCACTCTTCGGAAACTTAATGCCAGCTATCTTACAAACCGTACTAGAACAAATAATACGCCTGATTTTGTTGGGCAGACACAAAGTCTGAGAGACGACCGACAACCCTCGCTTGCACCGCCGGTGTCAATGAAGATTTTGTCTGCTGTAAAAATGTCGGCTGCTCAAGTTCTCGTCTGCCTCCATTTCCAACGTCACCCAATTCGCATGAAATTTAGTGAAATGCAATGTTTAAGTCAAAGACCTTGGATCCAGATCAGACGCCGAGTTATTCGGCGTCTGATCAGGATCAAAGATGTTTGGATAATCTATATTTAGGTCGCGATCTGCAGGCGAAGGGTAAATGGCGTTTTTGTCAGTTGGGAGAGTTTATTGAAACTTTATATAGCGGTAAATTACTCATATCACTGCCTTCATTGAATGGTAAATTAAGAGTACGTAAAAAGGCAAGCAATGCTACGGATATGACAGTTTTCACACGAGCGGTGTACAGTGAAACCTGGCTTGGGCGGCCATCTTAAAAGATAGCATAGTGACTATTACATTTATGACAGGTGGTCACTGTAATCGAAACAAAATAAATGCAGAAAACTTTTTCGAGAAGAAAGCCGACGATTTGCGCTTTGTGCACCATGCCAGCTGACATTCAAAAGTAATAAAACATAATTGTAAAACAACTTTTTTTCTGTAAAGCTATGAGGAAATTAGCTGTTATATAATGGAACATGCCTTCAAACTCAATTCTATTTGGTAAAGCAATCATACGATAATTCAGCGGACTATGTTTTTGACGGCAGGATAAGGGCTAAGACCGCGACAAGTTCTGATCATGATCTTCAAATAATGTATTGTTACACCAGCCTCCTAAATCAGCTAAATCGTTTCAAAGTCCAGACCAATTTCTCTCATAGCTTTTACTAATCAACGTTTTAATTCAAATGCGCTGGAAATTGCGTCTTATATAGCGAGCTCATTAAACTCAAAAAGGACAATTATTTGAGGAACATTTTTCTTCTGTAAGACTATGAGAAAATTAGCTTTTATATAATGGTACATGCCTTCAAACTCAATTCTATTTGGCAAAACAAGCTCTCTATTGAACGTTTGAAGGCTGGGATGGTCACTACACCTAATCCCTCGTCACAGCGACGCCGCGGCCATTTTGGGAAGGACTAACTGATCGATCATATCAACATCGTCCCTATCTTAACGGAATCTAAAGTTCTCAATACCATATGGAAGTCCGCGATGTTTATCGTTCTTACATAAATGGGAGCGCTAATAGCATATCCTTGCTCTGAATATTTGATAGGTCAAGAACCCTCGCCAGGGTTTTACTTTGTAGATGCACAAGGCTAGATTCACAATTTGCACATGCCCAAATATGGAAGACGCTGTTTATTTTCTGTATTCATTCATAGTCAATAAAATGTTTTCAATCAGAATTGTTGCTGACACGTCGCTAGTTGTCTGTTGGTGAACAAAAATTGACATCCTGATTCGGGAGATTGAATGTAAGGGACGTGTTGTCTCAAGGAAGAGTGAGAACAAATAATCCGGCGACAGTGATGTTTTATCGTAATTCACCAACACCTTACAAGGGCAGAAAGCCAATTCTGTCTTGTATAATATTAAACTGACGGTACGTTTTTTATTCTTACAACAATCCTTAGGCATTAAGATGAGTCAACTCATGTTTGGCAGACATAAGGATGGTTGCGATTACGCGCATGAATGCAACTCCAGAGGCTTCCTGACAGTGTCAGTAGGACGGATCTATTTTCATGTAAATATAATTGATTTTTTTCTGCGGCAAAAATATTGTCATGATGTCGGGCAGATAATCACTCAATCACGCGCCAAAGAAGTCAGAGAGGTACAAGTCAATTAGGGTTTTTAATTAAGTGTTGTCAGTATATTTCCCCGACAGGCGGCGCTCGCCTCGCCCCATTGACAACATACAGTTGTTGTATTGGCAAGTTTCGGAGACGGTATAAATCACGTGCCTTGTAATGCTAAACCTGGGGCCGGAATATTGGATATGAAATATTTACATGACTAGGTTTGGCGTATTTTCTAAGACATACGTCTCCCATTTTTAAATCTATTGACGTGATAGACTGAAGAGATGAATCATAGAGACTGGGCCAATCTCCGCGTGCACTCGTTGACTTTTATTTCTGTTCAGCCAACAACTTATTATTCAAAGTAATGACTTTGAAAAAACAGAGAGTCCTACGCAACAAGGCATAATAAGAGCTTATTACAAACATCGGTATAAGAATTTATAACGTAACTACAGATAGGTAAACTCTAGAAACGATTTAATTGCAATGCGTTTCAAACAGTTTGGAGCCATATTATCTGTCATTTCATATACTGAAAGTATCAGCTTTGTGACAGAAACGCTATTCTTTACCATCTGAAACGTTAGACACTGAGCAATATCAACCTGTACAAACAGTTTTGGGCCGTTGCTCCGCGTCTGATATTGCTTCAAACTGTTTAACCGTTAATTGACGGTAAAAAAGTAATAAAAAATTGCCGGCAAACAGTGTAGCCCCAGACCAGCCACCACGTCACTGACGTGGCGGCTGGTCAGGGTCTGCACTGTTTGCAATCTTGGAGGACATCTCCGAGTGCCTCTTTTCCTGTGACGTCGGCCGTATAGCTTGTGGAGGACAAAGTTAAGGGTAATTATATATTATACAAGTTCTCTTCTCTCTGTTTCAGAGTGTGGCTGTGTGTTTGAGGAGCAGGCCCGTGCCGTGGGAGAAGTGTGGCACCCGTCCACCTTTGGTACTTGTGTCAACTGTACGTGTCAGATTAGCAAAACGGTACGTCGCAAATATTCTTGTTTCTTGACACCAGTCTCATTTGCTTCACCATTGAAATGAGCAATGTTGCACGATTGGCAATTTAAGACATCGCAGATAGTGTAAATCACGACTAGCCGAAATGTCTCTGCCGTGAACAGTAATAATGTATGTTCTCCATCATTCAAGAACACATCATGATCAGACACTGTATTATTTTCAATGCGACTATTCTATGCATACACAATTTGCAATGTCTGCACATTCATATCGAGACAATCGTACTATGTCCCTTATTTGTAATTTCCTGAAGAGAGGGCATTATATAATGTTGCTTAAACTTGTCGCCGAATCCGCTTGATTGTTTTGATACGCAAATCAATGGTATTAAAACTGTTACTGCACTGTGCATTATTCTTTGCAGATCGGTCTTAACTATTTCTAATTAACCTTTTTATTCCCTTATTAGGGTGAGCCGGAAGTGAGGTGTATTAACACTGTAGATAAATGTCCCAAGCTTAACTGTGATACTCCGAAGAAGGACCCTAACATGTGCTGCCCCTACTGTGAAGGTAAGCCCACAATGCATCTGGCACGAGTTTTAACTTTTTGGCGCCAAATATTTGATTGTCGTCTGCTATTCTTATGCAAAAGATCAGTTATTTCGTAGGTGTTTTTCCTTAACTATTTCCTCCACAAGCTACATTTAGACGTATTCACAAGGACAGAGATTGATAGAGCATCTAGGCCAAACAATAAGAAAATCTAGTCCAAACAAAAATGCCATTTTTGAATTGTATTGGAATCATTGAAGAAAATGCATCATTTGCTGGTTACGAGCAAATGCTGCATTTCCTACAATGTTTCAATAGCCGCAAGTTACAGAGGCGCTTATAGGCGCTTTTAAATGTATGGGGGAAAGGGTTAACCACTTGACTGACATTGACAATTACGTGGTTTTGGAAGAACACCGATGATATGAAGAATGGAGATCGCTCGCTTTACATTTAGACTCGATGTACATTAACATGGGAGTTGAAGTTTGTAACAAACAGTGAAGTCTCAGATTTGCCGTTGCTTTAGAAAGGCGCCATATAGCCTCGAATAGAAGTCACTATCAGACTCAAGACTCAATTCTTGAGTCTCGAATCTGAGAAATGGCTTAGTAAATTGCAACACTGATCTAAAAATGAATTGTTTGTAATTATAAATCAATCCATTTGGCGCCGAAATGGTTAATTAATGCGTTTTAACGGCGTATGGCTTATCAAACACTATATCTTATTTTGCCGTATTCGTTTGGTTTTAGGGTATTTTGTGTTTTGCCTGTTTGTAATAATCTTTATTTTTAATTTGCACACATTGATATTTTAATTGGTTTCTTAGCAATTGTCGATAGCACTTACAGATCATTAATTTACATTAACTGTTTTTATTTGAATTCATACATTTCGTTCTTTGCCGAAAATAATCATTTCATCGTAGTTTTCTTTATATCAAATGGATGAATAAAACACATAACTAGGTCTATAACAAATTAGAAAAAAATAACATATAGATAAATCCTACTTATACGTATAATAACAGTACTATAGTATGTTTTCGGCCTTCGTGACATGGGCAAATGTGTTGACCCTGATCAGCAGTCAGATCAGGCCTGGCTTTTACGAGGCGACTCGAGTCGAGATTGTGCTCAAACTCAGAATTTTAACATTTGATATCTCATTTAATTTTATTGCCTGACTGCACTAACATTTCATGTTTCACAGGCAGACAAAATAATAGTGCAGTAGCAATAAAATTGAGGTCAATATTGAGTTTGAGCACGATCTCGACTCGAGTCGCTTTGTGAAAGCCGTGTCAGGGTTTATACTATGTGCGCTCCAATCGATCAATTTAACTGCCACATGTTTGCTTCACATAGTCAGTCTTTTAGAATAATTATGGTAGCCATGTGCAGTGGCAGGGTGACCATAATTGGACCATGAAAAATCCGGAGATCTTGGCAAATATTCACCTTTATGTATGCTACGGAAGAAA
>JAULCE010277736.1:7811-27410 GCA_032359355.1 Macoma nasuta | reverse complement strand
CCCTCAAAAAATAATATCGACCTCGGCTTACGCCTCGGTCGATATTATTTTTCTTGGGTTGATATTATACCATATCAACCTCAATTGGGTGTGCTATTTATATAATATTGTCGTTTTTTTGCTAAACAATGTATCTGCCCATTTGGCCTATTAGCACTTACGTGGTTTTTGAAAAACAACACATCGTAATTCGTCCACAACATGTTACTGCTATTTGGGCAAAAAACATTTAAAAGATTTGGGGAAAAAACGACTGATGTTCTTCTATAAACACTTATGCAGTTTGCTCAATCATAATAGATGCGTTTTATACTTATTCCTGGCATAAAAATGAAAACAGAAAATGTGTGCTTGTTACTTAGAGATTGGTATTTATTTGACACATATAATAGCAGATAAGGGTTCTTTCATTGCTGAAGTTCGAAAACCATTATTCCATAGTAACTTTCTTATTCCATAAACTAAATGATATAGGTTTATTTATTTGACATCCACTATGCATTGATGTCGAAAAATATTTACTATTTAAATTTTGTTGTTGTTAAAAATTTAAATTTGTATGGTCAATACTTCAGACCGAAATTAGAAGGTATCTAAAACAGGCTCATATAATGTATTATATTCAATAATTGGTGTCTTATGTTTTTATACTTGTTGGCAAAACAAAACAATAAATGTTTGAATTTAAAATACTTTGATTTGTCCCAAACAAGCCCGGAAACAAGTATAAATGACGTTGACATAATGTGTTGGTTGGAGTAATTAAATGACCAGAATTCACCAAATTCAAAATAAATATACATGTGTAGTTATCAAATAAATAGTTCTTTTGTACCTGGACACGCTGAACAAGAAAGGTGACCAATACATTTGATTAGAAGTTAAACTATAGTTTTATCTAACGTGATTTGAACTGTCCATTAAGAGGCAGGATATTATTTAACACATTGCATTGATGTTGGATTAAAATACATCACACATAAGTTAGCACGGTAGCATTAAAAGCTAATGTATATGTAGACACATTCAGCAGGGCATTAGGCATTTTATTCTTATAAAACATAAAATAACATTGGTTTATGTGATGAGACTCTTAAGTATTCAATGACGCTGATGATGGTACTGAGTTGCAGCACAGCTTTCATTTAAGATAACATAATTAGCTATCCACCATAAAAGTCTCTCAAAATGGTTCCATTTCGTTAGTTCTAGAGAGACAAATCGAACTACTCTTTCTGTCAAACACTGTCCTACAAACATGCCGTTATACTTATCCGAGACGATAGAAATGTTTCCAAACGAAGGTTTCCCTGTAACTCTAATACATTGAACAATCGATTGAGGTATCCAAAAGGAGATGTTCGAATAACAATCTTGTAAACTATAATTATAAAAAGTTCGACAATCTGTACCCTCTCGAAATCCTATTATAAATAACCAATTGATGTAAAAACAGCTTTCTGTAATATATTTCGATTCGATTTAAAATTGGGTCCGATATGAGACCTGACTCTGTATGATCCGGTCATATTTGGCTAGTGGTAAATATCGAAATTGCGTTATCCGTAAGTATGGAACAAGTGCGGAACAAAGACTTATGTTTAATTCGCGTTGTTATACTACACGATTAGTGACAAACTATGTCGAAACGGATGCGAAGTCTAACGATTGATTGGATCGGTAATGATACTGAAGCTTTTATATAGATAGTGATAGAAAATGTATCGTCCTTAGTGCGAGAAAATACTATTCAGCAGACAGTGACGATTCATGTAAGACAGGTGGATATAGAGTCCTTTGACAAAGCCGACATTCTCTTGCCAAATTATATACAGTCGAACTGCGTTGGCTCGAAGTTGCAGGGACTATTTTGATAAGCATTACTTACCGGAAGTTTTCTGGTAATTGAGACTTATTAGAATAGTCACTGCAACTAATATATGTGCTTACACAACAAAAGTCTTTATGTTTTGGTCTATAAATAATTTGTTCGACAAGCATATACTCGAGCCAACCGAGCTCCAGCCAATAAAGTTTGACTGTATTGTTGTTTCCAAATAAAGCGTTTAATTGCACTTTTTTGTAAAAGGCTGTCTGATCATTTCCAAAGTGTTCATTCAAATAATATTATAACTCTCTAAAACATATATGATCTTGTTTTGTGCATTTGAAATAATTTCGAAGAAAAAATCAGTTTTACCACTTCACTGCTTATCCCAAACCATAGGATCATTTGCAAACAGCCAATATATTTGCCAAAAATAAGTTACTCCGTATAATTTCTGTCAAGGAAGGAGTTAAGACAGTAAGCGTACATCTTGGAGACTTGGGCTCGCTGTATTATTGACTACGTTAGAAACATCAATACACATCTTTTTTTAAGTTTCCGCTTTATGGAGGTTTTACTGTGCCGAAATGATAGCACATTTATCGGCGAAAAGTTCTTTCCTCAAATACTTGATCAAACTTCATAAACTTTCTTGTCCTAACAACTCGCGAATTCATCAGTACGAGAAACAACGTAGACACTGCCATGAGGCGCCTGTGAAAAATATCTCTGTTGTCTTGTTTAAGACTGTAAAACATATGTATTATTAAATGGTCGAAGCTTACAAGGGTTGATAACACTGATGCATAGACAATACTTTTAGAAATTTCAATTCCAATGAAATTATTGTTTAGGTCACGAAAGTTATAAACACAGTTCTGTAAATCTCAATATGTCTCTAGAACGAAAAGCAGCGATTTTCTGATGTATGGGACATTTGATATATATTGACTATAAAACATGTCATAAAGTTATGACAGTATCTTATTCTAAGACGTCGAATCATGAAGAACTATGGGTATCTATGCTCAGCTTTTATATCAAATGATATAGGTAGGTTTGATAACTGCTGAAACAAATGGAAGCCATTGAATCAATATACGTGTTGACAGAACTCAGTGTACTCAGATGATGCGATCATTTTTCAAAGTATGAGACTAAACTTTATAAATTATTGATATCAATGTTATATTGTTCATATCTTGATCAATACTCGCTTGAAGTACTGCAATCAGCCACACAAACATTTGCGAACGCGTGGGAGTAGTCTTAAATATGTTAACACTCATCAATATCATCAATACCGTTTAATAAATTACATATTTAAATAATTACCAAGGTTCCGCCATTTTGTTACTTGCATCAGTTTGGTATATCAATTTAATCACGGCAATAACCATCGAATTAGGCATCGAAAATGGAAAACGTCAATGATTTTTACAGGTCACGAGTATTTGTAAGAAGATATTTCGTTTCTTTCCAATGTAAAAAGCTTCCTGAAATATATCTGCGTCCAAGCTTGAGCTTATTTAAGAAATTATGTATTGTTACAAACCTTGACTCTTCGTTGTATTCAATCATTGTTGTAATATCGGACGACTCCAAAGCTCATCAACTGACATAGAACCTTGACAGGTCCTTTTATGAATGAGTGTCGACTAAAACATGTCAACGATTCGTCCACATCAGATGCAAAGACAATATCCTCGCAAAACAAATTTGTTTGCATGTGTATATGACCTGATTTTAATTGTATATTACCTTAGTGGCGATTTTACTTTGATCAGCGTTTTTTTTTTGCCGCCGAGGTCAGACAGTTTCAGAAGATTTTTCCAACTCCATATATCTCTTTAAGTGTCTGAATACAAAGGGCTCAGACTCTGGAATCACGTCATAGTATTTAATCATCACTTACGGACATGTAGAATACTATTTGGACATTGACATAGTTTTTTCCTATAATAATGTTTTTGCATTAGTCAATGAAATATTTTGATGATGTGCCATCATAACACCCGTGCTTTAATTGCGGTCGAAATTTTACACCACTACACAACATTTGTTGATCAGGATTTTTGTACAATAAAATAGCACATACCGTGATTTCTCGAAATATCTTTTGGTAGTCATACAATTAGCTCTTTAGATACTTTCCGTTAAAACGTAGCAAAACGGAGTTTTCAAATTAAATATACATCGGTCCTATTTTAATCAATTAACTGCATGTTTCACACGATCACTGATGCGAACTTGCCGGAGAATACGCGCCCTGGGTTTAAACCTGTAGACTAAACTGTGAACGTTATCAGCTGAGACCTAGTTTATCCAGAGAATACCAGTTTACTCGCTTCGTAGTTTCACGTAATATATTGTTTCTGATTCACTCGTCGTCTACTGAAATATTTATTAAAATAAAGTAACATTTTTAGATTTTGTTTAAAAATCCACATTTTCTGCTTTTACGATAATCATATTAAATTCATAATTTTCCTTGCAAGCCAGCTTAACACTTCATGCTGGAATGACAAACAATTGCGTCGTATCAAGTGCCTAGTGTCAACGGTGATACATTGTGTAACTGTTCATGTGTCATGCAACTTGAGACTCCCAATGTCGGTGGATTAATTGTGCAAATGTTTTTGTATTGCCTGTTGTCAGCCGAACATTTTAATTTAATTTATCTAGATATGTATGATACGACGGTTTAGTGATTTAAATGGAAACCATTGTTCATTTTCGAACCTTAATGCCGAAACAGACTGGGTTCAAATCAAAAAGCGATACGAACGATAAGAACTGCCGAAATATATCAATTGGGATTTGGTCGGTTTAATAATTGAAAAATGTTATTATTGTTTAATTAAAAAATATTCCAGATTAAACATTGATATTTGAACATAATAGTTTATGAATAAATATATATTGCTTTCTGTGATATCGATTATCAACTTAAAATCCCACGAACGGTCAATCAATTTCGAAACGTTTTGCTAGCCGCTGATTTCGTCGGACATTGAGATTTACCTTATAATATGCCGTCGCCATGACTGATATTTCAGTAGCTTCTTAAGTTTAAGATTTTCTTAAACTTGTGCTAAGGTCATGTTGATTGGGCTTTTAAGTATAAAGACCAATCAAAACACTCGAGCTGAACAATTAAGTACATCTTAAACTTAAAATTCTACTGGAATATGAGCCCATATCGGTATATACAATCTCTGCTTGATACTTTGCTTAGTCGGTATGCTTTACTGCCGATGCAAATGCTCAATTATGAAATTCCTGGACCAATCCTTGAAAGTGTTTGATGATGGTTCATGGCAAACAATTATAAACACTACACCATAAACTGTACCATTGTAACTTTTAATAGCTCTGGTAATATTTAAAAATATTAATCTTTAGATGAATAAGAATTTCTTTCTGCTAAATATCGATTATCTTATTGCTATACATAACGTTTTTGAGAAGACTTATGGGCTCTGTGACGTCCCCCATTATGGAAAAGCTCCGAGGATACCGATTCAATTTTTTAAAAAATGGCAGCCCCGTTCAAATTAGGAAAAAAACTACCTGATATATTGTATTGCACTTACCACTTTACTTGGTTTTAGTTATAAATACTGTCATTTAAAGTCAACATATCTGGAGGTAACGCTTTCCCTTTTACTTTTGTATAATAGTAGCTAACGTTTTCCTTTGTTCGATGTATTACCCGCTGTACTTACTAAATTGTTGTTTTCTGAAACAATGCGATAAAATTGCCCGTGATGTCGATAACATGTACACGGCATCAAATCTGGATATAGGGAGATGTTACATTATACATGTTTCCTGTTGTTAGATTTTCAGATTTGAATAATTAGAATATGTGTTTTGATAGAAAACTATGTACATTTGGAAACTGGTGGTTATATAGTTGCACAAACATATGATAAATTTAAAGGATAGAACATACTGGCGGAATACCGGTATGGACTACTTCCGCAACATGGGTCCTCCAAGTATAGTATACCTTAGCAAGAGTTGTGTGAGGATAGTACAGCTAGCCTATCAGGACAAACGCATATCATGACCCACTTCAGACATTTATAGCATTAGATAATGTCACAACATATCGTATTGCAACAGCATAGATGATACACATCGTCTGAGAAATGGCCTTGAATGCCAAATTTTAACCAAACAAGAGCAAATTTTAGTCACAATCGATTCCAGAGTTAAGAGACTTGACGTCCAAGGTCACCTTATGACCCTGTATAAATGTGTGAAATTTTAAAGCAACGGCACATACCTTGTCTCACTAAAAGCATTGGACGCAAACGTTTAACCATAATAATAAGCCCCAAAAGGGGTACAATTCAGTCAAATTCCATTTAAGAGTTATGGGTCTTGACATACAAGGTCAACCTTGAAAAAGTCTGTAAACTTTCATAGCAACAACATACACAATGTCCTGTACGCAAATTTTAAGTCATTGAAAGGGCACAAGTTAATCAAAATTCATTCCAGGGTTATGGGACTTGACATACAAGGTCACCGTATGACCCTGGATAAATGTGTGAAGTTTTAAAGCAACGGCATACACATTGTCTGATAAAAGGCATTGCCCGCAAAGGTTTGGCAAACAATCTAAATCGAAAGTGAACAAATCCAAAATCAATGGTACTTGACATACAGTGTCATGTAATGACTCTTTATAACTTGTTTGAAGTTTAACAGCAACAAAATACAGAGTGTCTGAGAAAAAAACCTCGCACGCAAAGGTTTAACCAAGCTAGCAATGCCAACGCCAATGCGGACGCGGACGCCAAATGATTATATAAGCTCACCTATTTCTTCGAATAGGCTATCTAATAAAAAATGGAATAACCGAAGTTTATTTAAGATAAAATAATCAAAAAAGGGATGCATTCCAAATCAATAGAATAGAATCAATAGAAATGAAACTATTTAATTACAAAAAAATGTATATAAAGACTAGTTCCGAACTGCGCTTATTTTTAATAAGACGGTTGACACATTGGCTACGAATTTGGACACGGAACGAATACAACAGCTATGGGTCATGGCTCGCATATTGGCCTGTTTACTAAAACAGTTACATGTGGTCGATAGATATTACGTGTAATTCGTTAGAGTTCGATTTTGCTTTGGGTAAATGCTTGGGTATTGCTTGTTTTCGATAGTCATGAGAGAACAATGAAAACTTAGTTACTTCCGTTAACGAGAATAGTACCACTTAAAACCGACTTGTTCTTTAATACAGGTAGTCACTTAATGCAGAACGCAAGAGTGATGCAGAAAGGTCTCAAAATGATTTTATGAACTACTTTCGTCAGCATTACCTGACCACGTGAACACATTTATCCGAAAACGCAGAGGCACTATCGATTAACAATGACACGTATGCCGTTTATGAAGAACACGACGGCATTTTATCGTTTAGATGAATTATGCGTTTATCAGGCCTCACATGAGTATTCAAATAGCTGTATTCAACGGATAAAAATGTCATCGTCCTGTGATCTTGTATTGGAATTGCCCGTTTGAGAGTCCCTAAGAAAGAAATATACAATACATCTTATGCCTAGATGTATGTAGCACATTATCTGTTTATGCATGTAGTGCTGACAACACTAAGCGTCATTCGATTAATGATGATATATGTATACAACCGATTTCTTCATTTAGTGCACAACTGCCCGGATATGTGTGCTTGGGCCGTATTCACAAGCGTATTAGTAAAATATTAAACTAAAATGAAAATTTCAAAAGCAGATTTCCAATTTATGTTCAACTATATTACAATGAAACTTTACATGCTAGTGAAAAACATAGTCATTCACAAGCATGCACAGTTTAACTGAAGTATTTTTTGAAAACAAAGGGAAATCTGCTTTTCAAATTTTCACTTACGTTTAATATTTTACTAAGAAGCTTTGTGAATACAGACCCTAGTGTTTGTATAGTTCTTGTTAATCTCATTTTGGCGATAAACCCCATCTTTTATTTTCCTCATACAGTCAAATCTCGATAATTCGAAGTTGTGACTATTTTTACAAATTCGAAGCTCCTAAAGTGCGAATGATTTAGACTTCCAAAAAAAGCCCCCTCAAAAGTAACATGAGCACAGAAAGCATTCAGACGTAAATACGAGGGATGTTCAAAAAGTTTTGCAAATGGGTCATTTTTTTTAAAAATCTACATGTACGATTTTCATGTATGATACATCATTTCGATGATCTATTTCTTGCGGGTACCGTGATGTATTACACAATTAAACAACACTTCCCTTTATTGTACAAAGTAGACCACAATGGGGATCAGTCACATGATATGTTAAATTACGGTTACAATGCATTATAATAATAAATATATAAATATATATTTAATATATCAACACAACTGTGTGTCCATTATTATTTGAAAATTCCGAAACAAAGCAATGACATGTTGCATTGTTTATCGATGTATATAAAATTCATATACATACAATTTATAGTCGGAAAAATATATGAACTTTATTATTAAGAATAAAATATGTTAATTTGCTGCAAACTTATGAAATATTTTTATATTGAATTAAAATATAATTTTATTACAACATATAAACATGATAAAGACAAAAAATTCAATTCTTTGAATAACTCTAAATTATATATATAAGTATATGGTATAGTGCCTTCAAACGTGTTCATGTATGTACTATTTAATATGACAAAAATAGCCTTTTCCATATTCAGTATAGTTGGATCATGACTGCCTTTAAGTTTCGATACAACATAATGACTATCAAAAGAGTTTTGGTACTTTTTCTATGTAACATCATATGAAAGTTTGATTAATGTCAGTACCAAATATGGTCAGCGTCATGTGACTGATTCCCATTGTGGTCTACTTTCCACAATAAAGAGAAATGTTGTGTCATTGTGTAATGCATCACTGTATCCGCAAGAAATAGATATTCCTAATGATGTATCATACATGAAAATCGTACATGTAGATTTAAACAAATGACCAGTTTGCAAAACTTTTCGAACATCCCTCGTATGGTTCAGCTAATAATTTTTACTAATCAGGATTATCGGGTTATCCGAGTTCAATTAATCGAGATTTGACTGTTACATGAAAGTTTATGTCCGATGATTCATGTTACTAATGCGTGCATTTTCTAGATATATTGAGATACAGCCATGTAAATAAAGACGGCAAATAGTGGTTATTTGCGTAGGTACAACTTCTTTAAAAGTCTAAGAGAATAATATATATTTTTGTTTTGTCTAGGGTCTAGGATGAATATAATTAAGAATTTATTATGCTTTTGATCTTTTAAAGAGTAAACACGTTGTTACTGTATCATATTATTATATGGTTTATTGCTGATTAATTATTTAATTAATTTCACGATATGTTTGTGCTTACATTGTGTTAAGTTTCTTAAGCCATCAAGACAAGGATGTCCGCATTTTGTATTCAAAGAAACTCATATAAGTGTTGCTATAATAATATTAAATATATATATCGAATGCGATCACAAGAGATGACTGCATAATTGCTATTGTAGCCATTATAAGAAATAAAGTATTTGCTCGTGATGAGCAAATTCTCCATTTCCTACAGCGATTTCAATACAATTCAAGAATGGCACTTTTCAATAGATTCTTTTCTTGCGGATACGTCTAAAACATATTGTGGAGGAAAGGGTGAAATAGCTTGCTTTACCACTAAGAATGGTGTAGAGCATAATCAGTACTTAAAAGGGAGCCCATGCGGTTTAAGATGTACGCGATTTGCATATCTACAAATGTAGACATGTATATCATGGTGTTTAGTTCAAATAATACACTATTGGTATCGAAAAGAAAGGATGTCTACATTTGCTATCAAATGGGAAAGTGGGTTAAAGAGATATAAATGTTTACATGCTAAGAGTAGTTTTCTGTCATGATTTCTACGTTTAGTTAGAGGTCGAGACATGTGATGGTTATTGTCCAGTTAAACACAGTTGTTCTGTCGTCTGACAGATACACTTGCTTCTGATCAATAGATGTTTACAGATGCTTTTAGTATAACATTTATTTAAACGGATATTATATTGATTGTCTTATCCAGGTGTGTTTGTTTTCTTTACTTCTCTTTATTCTATATTGCATACGGCCGTGCCAGTGTTAATGCTTTTAAAGATACATGTAAGGATTTTAACTTGCTATGACGTGAACGTTTTCGAACATATTTTCTGTGTTTATTCATTTCAATAGATACTGAAAACCTTGGTCATGCTGATTGCTTATTATCAATTAAAATGTATATACAACTGATTCGATGAACGTGCATTAGACACGTTGTATACATCTTGAATTATAATTTAGCATTTTTTCATATTGCATATTGAATCACCAAACTATAATGATATTATGATATTTTGTTACATATTTCTGGAGTATTGACACTGCATAGAATAAATCCTGACAATCACTGTCATTACTTTGATGTAGACACTCTAATAAAACTAAAGGGACAGTAGATTTACACTATGAATGTTTGAATATGCATTTTATCATACGTGTTCGTTATTATCAAAATATCATAATAAACATACATATTATAGATACAATGGGCAATAGCAGATTGATACACGTAATTTAATTTGTAATTCTGTTAGCATATTTTTTCTTTCCTTCATAAATTGTTGTAATGTTAAGAAGACAAGCTTATGATATCTTCGAATGAAAATGTCCAATCATCATATCATATTAAACAGAGGAATGTGAGTACCAACTCTGAAGTAAATACACATTCTACATTGATAAACGTTATTCAAAACTGTGATGTGTACTGCGTTTCCTTCGTGTTTTTAACCCCTTCTCTTCAGTGGCAATCATCCACATCTACAATATTTCTTCTGTTTCATTTTTTAATCTCACATATTCACTTAATATTTGGAAAAAGAAACTACCTGATGGTCAAACAGCTTGGATCCTGATTAGACGCAGAGTAACTAGACGTCTCATTCGAATCCAATCTGTTTGATTCATTCAGTTTAATTTACATTTGACAGACTCATACTGTTAGTCCTACACAGTCTTTTAACATAGTGCTTACATTCATGTAGGCCTATAAAAAGCAGATGCTTAGGTTTGTATACTATTTTTGGTAAAACAAAATACAAATTATTGTTGGTATTATTTTCAAACATACTTCGATGACGTCCATCCTTACAAAAGACGCACACGATCCCTGAATTAAAATTTTATGCATATGAGAACGCTTTAAATTGTGTAGTATTTGATCGCAGTAGAGGGACAGTCGTTTGTCTGAAAACTATGGGTCACGTTCGCAGTCCAACTCGATATGTATGTCTGTATTAAAAAAAACATTATTGTATTCTTTCATGTATGCTTTTTTGTTCATGAGGCATCTATTTTATGATATTTTTATTAATTTGCTCAACTGCATTGTCACAACCTTTAGCTTTATATGTACGCATATGTAAACGGGTTGCAAAGGATGAATACTCTGACTTAAAAGCTTATAAAGGTATTGTCTGAAAAGGTATGCTTTAGCTCTCCGTCAAATATGATAAGTCTTATTTACACTTGTAGTTCATATTAAAATATTGCTTTATCCACCTGCTTAATATAGTACAATTGTTGATTAATAGTAAAACAAGGCTGGTCTCTTAATATAAAATGATATATGAATTTCAGGGTTAACGCATTCTATTTTATTCCGTTTTAGACTTGTCTATCAGGCTTTCTGTAATTAAAATGGCAATTGTGTAGACAAACCAAAATGAAAAGAGTTTGCATTTTTGAAATGTACGAAATGGGACGATTGTTCGTTACAAGAAAATAACTTAATTCCCAACGATGTTGATAAAACATTTAAAACAGCTATATTGTAAGGCATGTGCAGGGTTTAATAGTAATGTCACATTTTCAATTGCAGAATATTAAAACAATTTTATCTAAAAAACGCCATCTTTGTAAAATTGATTTTATTATAATCGCAACATCAAGATTGTAAGATTTCCCCTGGCATTCAAGAGCGGTTATATTTTGAAATTACTCCTGCACGTTTCGATATTGTCATCAATGAAATGTAAAAAGATTCAATGAAATAAAGTTTTATTATTCTCGTACCGACTCACCAAATTTCACAGAGGCCGATATTTGCAAAATATAAATCAAACATAACGTCTAAACTGTTTTATCATTGTCATGGGCATCGTCTTTGGAAACATTAAGATCATTACAACAGCCACCTGAATAGCGCCGAAACATATTCATTCTAAAAACACACACAATGGGCTGAGTTTAACACTAAGTGTACAATATTGTTAATACGACATCAGGATTTTAATGACGTCATACTGTTAACAATGACGCACAGTTATATTAGTAAATACAGCAGTAATCTAACTATATTGAGACTAATATACGATGCTATGTACACTGTCAATGTTTTCAGGGCTGTTTATCATACGAATGTTTTAAGTAAAAAATTGAAACCAAATAATGACTTAACATCATAAACCACAAATGAACTAGTCTATGACGTCATTCGTACCTACCTAACCTTTTGAATGAGGCCAGAAGGCATACGACTTTATTGTCTACACCGGCACTTTGAAGCATACTGGTAAAAGTATCGGCGCAGTAACAGGCCGCCACAAAACGGCCAGACTGATGTTACAATGTAATTACAATCATGCCGACCTCAGAGTGATGAGAACGGTCACACATACACACACACACACACACACACACACACACGCACGCACGCACTCAAAGATACCTGGCATAGTATATACAACTGAAGTGAAGAAAGGATTATCGCCTAGGCCCGATCAGTATCAAAACCGCCATGGAGGTTTAAACTGTTCTAGTGGCGCCCATCGTCACTCGTATCCTAACATCACACGACGAACAATGTTACATCTATCCTGGACCCACTTCCTCATAATGTGAGCTATAACTGAAACAATTGTAAAATTTCATGTAAAACATAGACTTATATAAGACAGGCCATTTTCTGGTTCCGCCGGTCAACAATGTACTCGATGACTAAAGTGAAGTTAGAGAAACAGTAGCATCGCCATTAAAATCTCTTTGTGAAATACACTGTCGTAGGCGCGCCTTAAAAAAATCACTAAAACTTTCTTATGAGTAAGCCCTTTCATTTATAAATTTATGAGAAGGTTTAGACCGTGAATCAGGGTTTTTTCTTATTGAAATATAACCGCATAACATTGAAGCTTAAAGATACAAAATAAAAGAGCTTGTATCAAACGTAACATTTCCTTGGATTTTCCAAGACCAACACCCTGATGCTGACGGCTGTAATTGAATTCGCATGATCAAAGATATGGTGTATGCATTAAAGCAATATTGGAAAGTCTGAATGAGTGTTGGTTTTCTTTTACTATAAAGAAATTGTTCCGTCTGCAATCAACTTTTTGGCGTTAATGTATTAGCGTTTGTAGCAGCCAGTTTTGCAATAAGCGTTTGTCATTAATTAGACAAGCATTTCATAACACGAACGCCGCTATTGCTAATTGATTCTATTGCTAAATGATTTAAAATGTAACACTGTCTTGTACTGTTTGTGGCGTATATTTGCACGAAATTTATCTTAAAGCTGTTGATGGTTATTCAAGTAAGTGTGTTTTTTTAAGACAGCATCATCCAGGTTGTAGACTAAAAGGAGTATTCGCTATCGTACTGTGAAGTGTTATTATGTCGAAACTCGTCATCTCTACCGCGGTATGGTCGTAGTAATGCTTTAACCCTTCATTCATGAGCTATTTTAGTCTAACCCACAACGAAAGCATCTGATGACAAATATAAAAAATGTAATATCTTAATTGTATTAAATGATTGTAGGAAGTGATGAATTGCCTCGTGACGAGTAAATGCTTCTCTTTTTTAAAATGTCGTCGGCTTACGGCGCTTGTGTGGATTAGGTGTAAATCGAAAGTAAGCATGAACCGAAAACACGAGTATATGACTTGTTAATACGTGTCGAGGATTTTGTATATTCTACACTGCTAATTTAAACTATTTATTTACTACTGAAATGTATGGACGCGTTTTTAATATCATCTTATAAAACACCCATTAACAGAAACGTAGTACACGAATACACGTCTACACGTTTTGCAAGTCTCGAGATTCAACATGTATTGCTTTCACTACTTAATACAGACTATAGTATACAACAACGGCACATTTTATACACGGAAACCCATTTTAATATTCATGTACTATGATTGAAGTGCCTTCAAGTTTAAGATCGCACAATGGCTTTTATTTTTAGAATAAAATACGTTCTAGAAGTCAATAATATAAGTCATTGGATTGAACTTGATATACTAAGAAACAAATTAAAAGACCTTACCAATGTCTGCATATGAAAATGAGACACATTCCGGAAATAATGTTTAAAGAATACGCTACAGGTAGTACAGGGTCCAAATCAGAGCAGACACGATTTTCAGTGAAAATCAATATACTTTGATGAGTCTTGAAGTCTAAACATAGCATTTAAACTAAACGGTTAGATACAAGTAGGCCTTTGTAGACTTAATATATCTACTGAAGATCAAACTACGCTTGATCGTTTATATCTAGATAATGTCTTATCGCAAATATGAAACAAATAGGTCCTACCGACGCGTGTGTAAGTTGAACGATGATAATATGCACATCTGCTGATAAAACACGTATCATGGCTGATGTATGCCATGTTTAAACAGTTAATTTAGATATATTTGTTTCCTATTTCTAAATCCCGCATTTCACCGAGGATTGTTTTTCTAATCGGCCCCGAAAAATCATTTGATTGTCGTCCTGAATGGCCTCCATTGGTCCCCTATTTTGACCCGGTTGAGTCCCGACCAAAATATTATGGGTGACGAATCACGGACGTTACTTGCACGATCAACACGTTTACGGTAGAGACCCGCTTCTCGGGTGCAAGTGAGATATCTTCGCCCGTTGTTCGGTCGAGAGAGGCAGAGTAAGGCCGAAAATGGGTGATCCCGGTAGAGAGCGGCCGAGGCTATACGAAAGCTAGAAAGATTGGGCGAGAGAGCCCCTTAAGTGATCAAGACGATCGCGGACCGACGGTTTTGTTGTTGTTTTATTTGTTCAAAAACAGTAGTCAATCACCTTTTCCTTATGTCCACCAATGATTGTTTTGTACAAATCGGCCCGATCTGTACCAGATTTTCCCCGATGAATCATGTTTTGTGATCGACCAGATTGTTGTCGTGGATCGCCTCTAATCGTACCCATGTTTTGACCCGATTGAGTCCCGACCAATGGACCATGGCGGATGACGATTCACGGACGTTCCTCGAGCGATCGACACGTGTCCGGGCCGCAAGTATGCGGAAGTTCGCGCAAGTACCCGCTGGTACATGGCAAAGGCCCGGTAGAGACCCACTTCTCGCGATCCTTGCGCGCTGTTCGGCCGAAAGTGGCCGAAAGTGGGCGATCACGGCTCGGGATAGGACGCTTTTGGCCGCCGTGCGGCCGATGTCCGCCGTTTTCCGCTGTTCTTTGTGCGAGGATGGCCGAATGTAGGCTTATGTTGACGCAGGGAGCCGCGCGAAGCCGAACGTAAACTGTCTTCGGACGATATAAACAATATTCGGACATTCTTCGGCCGACCAAATTTCCCTTGATCGACTGGAGATTAGTGTTTTTGGGAACCGATTATATAAATCGAGCCAGATCGAAGCCTTTCACCACTTTCTGACCAGCTATTGAAGGTCATGGATCAACAAGCAGTGCTGGCTTGGCTTTCACAAAACATCTCGAGTCGAGATCTTGCTCAAACTCAAAATTTCAACATGGATATCTCAATTAATTTTATTGCCACTAGTACAGTAGCAATGCAATTGAGGTCAATATTTGAGATTGAAATTTTGAGTTTGAGCACAAACTCGACTCGAGACGCTCTTTGAAAGCCGTGCCTGGGGCTTGTTTTAATTCTACAACTTCTTTCATACCAAAACAAAATGTTATAACTCTAGAAATAATGCTTAGGATGAGGCAAATGACAAAGAGAAATATGCCAAAAACAGTAATTTCTTGTGAACTGTTTTCAACTGTGTTTTGTTTCAGTATTTGTTCTTAGAAATATTTTTTATCTATTCTTTGGTCGTTAATTCTCTGGCATTGTTATTGATTTGTATATTAATTTTGATTTAATATATGCCTTGCTTTTGTATTAAGTACAATTAATTTTTCCCCTTTTTGATTGAGTCCCGACCAATGGACCATTACCACCGACACTACGCACGACCCTCGGTAGAGAGCGGCAGATGCTATACGAAAGATCCAGCGGGCTCCAGATGACGGGCGAGACAAGTGGACCTTCAGGGGACCCTCGGATAGCCAAGACGACCACAGGCCGACGGGTAGTGATCGGCTACGGTTTTTCAACATGTTTTAAAAAACAATAGCCGATCATTTTGTCGGTACCCGACCCTCAGAGGACTGATGCGATCGCGCCAGATCTCCCCAGGATGTATAGGTGAGTGCTTGACAGTGCTCACAAGCTCCCGACTATTTTCACAAAAAAATGGGGCCGATCGACAAAAAAAGGGATCGGGTATTCTCGGGACCAAACAATCCTTGGTTAATTGCTCCTAAACTCGACCCTCGGAGGACTGAGGCGATCGCGCTAGATCTTTCCCCGAAGGTTTAGGGTTGGTTGCATTAATGCTAACAAGTTCCCGACTATTTTCGCAAACATGCGCCCGATCGACTTAACAAAGGATCGATTACTATCGGGATGTAAACAATCTGATGCTAGGTTCCCACTGCCGCTCAGATCAACTCGATCAAGCCCGATCTAACGATCTGTATTCGGTCTGGCTAGCTCGGTCTACATTGCTCGGCTACTTGCTCGAAATGTTTGGCATGTCAAACACATTCGAGTAGGGATAAAGAAGCAAATCATTCGAGAAGCGACCCGGGAATGATCTGGATTTAGTCGAGTAGGGGTCGAGTTCATTGGAAAACGATCGTGTACAGATTTAGTTTGATTTAGTAATTGATTTTACCGATCAGTACCCGATCATTTCGCCCTCTACTCGAGTATCTGGTCCTTCCGAGATCGAATAAAGGTCGCGTAGACGTTGCGTTGTCGAGCTCGTCGAGTAGACATCGTATAAGTATCTTGTATGGGTTGAAATGATTGAGTAGAGTTTTGTCGAGTTGGTTGTCGCGTTGAAGTCCTGGAGGAGTCGTGAATTATCATGCAGGGGTCGTGTATGATCGAGTAGCGGTAGAGAAGAGTTCGTGTACAAGCCCTAATCATGCCGTTGGTCGAACGTGGTCGTGGAATTTCGGCGATTGTGACGATCGAGTTAATCTGATCGCCAGTGGGGTCCTAGCATTAAGGGATCAGCATCAGATCGTTTATTAACAAATAATTGCAACATATGATATTTATAAGTTTGATCATCAACACCCAATGTGGATATTTAAACTATAGATTATGCTGCTCCATTATAATATCGGACAGTTATCATATTCTATATCTGAAATTGATTACAGGTCCCATAATATTCTAAGAAATGTTAGTCTTGCAGTTTCGACCAGGGTGCCACAAAATTGGTATCTGATCTGATTCCAAGCCTTTTGCAAATGTTAAGCGCGATTGCTTATCGCATAAATGCAAAAAAGACTCAAGATACGATACGAAAAAGCAATGTTTAAAACAGTTATTTTAAGAAAGAAATATATCAATCGAGTCCCTTATGCCTGATTATCAATACAGGTAGTTACTCTCCCAACCGTACTTTATCTTATATCTGTTTCGGGTAAAGGTTAGTTAATATTAAATATCAACAATGTATCAGGCTTAATTAAGAATTAATGCTAAGAAATATTAACATGGCTACAGAGAACTGTGTTTGAACTTTACATAGTAAGAGGTATTTGTCACTGACTATTTAACAAATAAACCAAACGTATCATTAGAAAAATAATTAACTTTTCAAAACTTGATACATACCGAAGGAACTGAGACAGTTGCAATTAAAATGATGTCAAGTTTAGCACGAATTTAAATACCATAATAGTAGACAGAAAACCGATCATTTGAGTACAAACTTTATACACTCTATTCCGGCACCACTATACAAAATCAGTATTTCGTGTTTATATGCACTTCAAATAGCAGTTATATAACTGTGTGAAGAACATATCTAGCGCTTTGGAAAATCAAACACATTCGAATTTGTTATTCTTGTCTGGTTTTTACTTAACTCCTTGATCTGAGATTGGGCTACGGTTCCAATATTCACCTTTCGATGTCTGGGCTACTTTTATTTCCGTGACACTCAAATGTACCGACATTTCAAACTGGCACAATATTTAGTGCATTGACATTACAAATTAGGGCAAAGCTTCATTTGAAATATATAGACATCTACTGGCGTTATTTGCCAGCAAGGGATGAAATTATAAAATTGAATCGAAGACTGAGATAAATGCTTTAATTTGCAGGAATATAAACTTATTTGTTAAGTGCTATACAAGTTAATTGGTGTGAGTAATTTGATTTCCCGAACGTTTTCAACTTAGTTTCTTCTTCATCGCAATTCCATAAATGTGCTTTTTTTTCTTGCATAAGTTGAGAAGCTTGCCAATGTAGTAAATAGATTCAACCCGCGGCCAATACAGCTAATTCCTATGTAAAAATATCAGATTCAGTAATATCCATATTGTTGTGTCTTATTATAGGACGTACTCTTTGGATTGCATTTGCCTAATTCCATTATTATAAAGTGCTCAGGAGTACAGCCATTGCGTTTCTATTCATAATTGATATGAAAACTATACAGTATATCGTCGGTGTTGGTATAAAATGACGTACATGTCAACTGTAACAATGGCACTCACGTCGTTTTAGAACGACACCGGCAAGATATTTCAAAATAGGCAACGGTTCAGACAGAGGTTTTTCAAAGTACGACGTGATTGAATACAACACTTTTTTATATAATGTACCATGTTTCATGCAAAAAATTTCTTTCCTAACATATAATGTTACTTATATGACAAAATGTAATTGGTTTAAATGACAAACATTGCAAGACTGTTTAAAAGTAGTTGAAATCCGAACGAAATGAGCTCTTTCCTAAGTTAAATATAATTAAATGCATCATACAATGCCACTATACCAGATCAAAATATGGAACATACGTCTTCAGTAATATAATTTTAGAAACCTACTGTTAAGTACAAACACATGTTTTATCAAAGTGCAGTTATGGTAAAACCATGTCAGCGTTTAAATGGAACATTTAGCCTCCGAGTAAATTATGATTATACTCAGCGAAACGCAATCAATATCTATAGTGCTTGTTGTATAATGTATATAACTTGTGAAATAACTGTTTATAAATCTGCATTCGTTTTTTTTTGTTTTATTCAAATACATTTATAATACTGCTATTAGTTTCAATGGGTTAAAAGACATTCTACCATTGTACAGAGTATATACCTTACCTGAACAGTAACGATCTACAGTAAAATAATGACTATTGCGCACAGTAAGCATTATAAACTTAACTGTTCCAATATATCAATATCTGTTTCATTTATTAAAAATGTATTGTGTCCAAAAAAATAAGTATTAACACATAACAACATACAACTCAAATACATAATTTTATATGTTACTATTTGTACTACACACCAAAATATTGATCCAATTTGTGTCCCACAAACCTTTGTTAACAGACA
>JAULCE010277625.1:0-10813 GCA_032359355.1 Macoma nasuta | reverse complement strand
TGTGTGACTGTGCTGATTGGGTGGCTGTTTTGTGTTGTATATGGTGTGTCCTGCAAGACCTTTCTATCTACTTTTATCCGAAATTCGGATATTTTATTCGAGTTTATACATTTTGGACTAATAAAACAGTTGCCTCAAAATCGTCACCAATAAACAAAGCAAAAACCTAAAGCTTGAATTCGACTCAACTGAGTTCGAGATAACGAGGTTCGACGGTACCTGCGAAACGTTCTTTCTTCATCGAGGACTACTTCTGTGGATTTTATTCTAAAAACTCATATGTGCCATTGACGAAAATAGGCACCTACGTACTTTGCAAAACAAAAATCGAGAATGGTCAACAAACACGTAACTGCCATTTTGCCTGACTACACTTGAATGATTTAAGGAGAATTAGTCAGGTTTCTTCCAAGACCACGTATGTGCAATTTATTTTTTAAATTTGCACATACGTGGTTTCAGAAAAAAAACAGACGACTTCAAACACAATTGTTTGTAAAGAAACGGCAAACAAAGTGGTTTCTTTACAAACAATTTTGCTTTTTTATTAGACATCGAGTAGTATTACCCTAAATTATTAACCCCGACCTGACCTGTATGCATGAATTGATTATATGGTGGTTACCGCTGCAATAAATGAATTTCCGTGAGTGGATCGTGCTGCTCGTGCATGGTCGCAAGTTAATGGTGAAAGTTACTGAAATCGAAATCAATCAATACATCTGGTATACTTCGTTACAATAATTGAGTCAGGTCGGGGTTAATAATGTTGGGCAATACATTGTCAAAACGATACCGTTACGTATACACTCGTCCAATGTTCTAACCAGCCACCAAGGGTTAGGGTTAGGGTAAGAATTAATTTAACTTGTTCCCAATACCAAACTGCATATGTCGTGCGAAATTTGTCACTTCATTAATATATGAGGATATTGCTACAATGGTTATAAAACTAATATGCGGAACATGTCTTAACGTCGGTAAGGACTGGGTGAATGTAAGGTAAAGCGACGTCCAAAATTAAAAGGTAATAATGAAAGCTAACTTTTCTTTCTAAGAACATATAATGTACTTATTTTGGAACATTTATATAATACATGATCAGTAAAATCGCACTTGTCGTACTAGCGTGCCTGATTGTAGCATTCCTACATCACATGCACGTTCGACCCTCGTCATCCGTACCATATTTTCATATTATGTGAGCGATTTTGTAATTGGTCTGTGAATGCTCATTCGTCTATAACAGAAGTTGAGCCAGTTTTGACACGTGCAAGTGGTGCACGAGAGAAAACGGGTGTTACGTATTTATCGTATGCTTCAGTAATTTATATTACAATTTCAAATTCGTGACTTCAGACGTGAAGATAAACTTACGAAAGGGATTATAAAAGCATGTTTAAACAAGGTTATTTATTTCTCGATTAATTCAGTTTCTTACATGCTTATCAGTGATTTATAGGGATTTCTCAGTGAAAGAGAACCTTATAATTTCACTGTTCCAGTAGTTAAATTATAATTTTTCAGCAGTGAAATTATAAGTATTTTCGCCACTCGTGAAAACACCCCTTTTGCTCACCACTCGATGAAATAGATTTCGATCTAACACTGTAATGTACAATTATCCTCTATATCTAAAATAGCTGGTTAGATTATTGGACGTTAGTACTTTGAAAGGTGGGTAAGCCTTTCCTTCACAAACTATTTAAAACCATTCACAAGGAAAACATTTAATGAAAAATAAGAAAATCTAGGCAATAGGAACATGCCGTGTTTTACCTGTACTGAAATAACTGTAAGAGCGACGCAAACACGTTACAAGCAAATGCTCCATTTCCTACAATATTTCTCATAAAACCACTAGTTACAGAGGCGCCAATTGGCATTTATGTGGATGAAAGGGTTAAGACGTGTTTGTTTTTGGAGAGGAGAATTCGAACCTGAATTCGGAACACTCAAAATCCTATGATTTGAATCTTCCCTACAAAAACAAAGAAATGTTTGTTTTCAAAGGTGGTAAGATTGATGTTGATCCGAAATTCTTGAAAACGTCATTCACGGATTGTGATTCATCTGTTAATATTCCAACATTTAGTTTAGTCCAGAACATTTACTTCTCGTTATCTCGAACTCGTTTTAGTCAAATAATACCAATATCGAACACACATTGAATCACAACACACAGTTGTTGCGTTTTGGACGAGTATGCCAGTCGGTGAGGGAAATGATTATAAGATCAAACTGCCCGAAACTCGAATTTATCAACAACTCACTTTCGGCTTAATGAAGTTCAACTGTATTTTCAAGCCTTTATTCATCCCCACGTTTACATAGTATTAATAACAGCCGTCTTATTCTTAAGTTACTATTGGATATTACTCTCGTTTTGTTGACGTTATGGGCAAATTTAAATTGTTCGTATTACTCGATGCGCGAAGTTATTAAAAGTTTCGGATTATTCAATGTAATAAAAAGTCAACCAACGTCCATACATTTCCACAGAGCAAAACACGGTGCTTTTAATTAAGATAATAGCTTCGATTAATACATGAATTTGTTTTACCTGGTCGAGATACCGACGATTGACTGCAGTTTGGTAAAGCATTTTTACTGAGGTGTCAGTATTTATACATTACACATGCAAAGCAACTTCGGCAAAATAAAGACGGCATTGCTTTAGTTTTAATTGTAGGTTGAATGTAATAACAATGAACAAATTTGGAAATTGGACATGTTGCGAAATAAATACTATAGGTTTAAATGTTAACATAATTAGAGCAAAACTGGTTGTCATATTACTCAAAGAAAAATGAAAATTCTGGCTTAAGAATAGTTGGCATAAGTGTCGTTTATATATTGTTTGCTAATTTATATTTTATTTTCAAACAATTCTCTAGGAACTGAAACTCTTATATCTAATGGCAAAGTATTTATAAAAAATCAATATTTGTATACGTTCGGGCAATATATTCGAAATTAACCATCGCTATTCTATCACTCGACTGTAATTCAATTTTTTGTCTATTGTATGCAAAACAAAACATGCGCCTGAAAAAAATGCCCGCGGGAAATACGCAATTTAACTGGATATCGAAGCATTCAAACCATTCTTGAGGGTGATGTATCAATACAGTTACTCAGGGCCGAAAATTTACTATAAAACCCATTGAAAAGTTTGGGTAAAATTGTTCGGCCTTTCTTTGTGCTAATCGCTGTAACAATTTACCCTCTGTACCTCGACTCAGTTTTATAAACTACCAGTGAAACAATCAAACTCAATCATTAAATCACCCGTTCGATCCCGATACAGTTGTGCTCTATTGTGTGTTTGTTTTTGCTGGGTTTCACATCGTTTCGACATTTCAGACATTTTGCAACGGCCGGCTAATTATAAGGTGAAGAATACCCTAAAAATCCGTCTGTGAGTTGCACAACCAACTGTATAGAACCATTGACCTACATCAACCCAGCCGGAAGACTTTCTCCCATAACGATGTTACCCCTGGCGAGGATCGAGTTCACGGCGGTAAGGAGCCAAGTGATTTCAAGTCGGTGACTATATCCACTCGGCCATGGATCCCCCTATGCGTGTTCGTGATGTGATAAACATGTTCAAACAAGGACCTTCTCTAAGCACGCGCTGCTTTAACATGCTTTAGATATAGTACTTTAACTATTTAAATTGACTTTTTAACTGGTTTCACTCCGATTCGGTTGCAGTTAAATACTGCAAACAGTCCAGTTTAAATATTCTCAGAAACATCATGATCGACTTTATAATGCGCAAAAATGCGGTTTTTGACAGTTTTTAACCGAAAAGTACACCAATTCCTTACAAAAAAAACGTGCTGATTTGATTCGCTTTCGATTCAGTTCCAGTTCGGTCCGATTCCGTTTTTAGTTTATAAGTTTCCAGTTTCTACATAATTATATATCATGAGAAAACTTAAGCTAAAGACAGCACGATAATTTTTGTAACATCTTTAGTGCTTGAATACAAGAATACGATAACCATCTAAACAAAATATTTTCTACGTGAGTGGGACCATACTTCATTAATTTAGCGAGTAATGACCCTCAGTTAGTCTGAACAATGAGGCTGATTAAGATTGTTCCCCGGGACGTTGCTAATGCTTTATGCATATGACTGTGAAGTCATATTGATGAGGATTGTTTCTATTGCGCTCTCATTCAGTTGACGGTATTTATGGAATAAATGCAGGTATTGGCTTTAGCTTGAAGTATTGTTGTATGTATTTAAATGGCAAAAACATATTGTTGTATCTGATGAATCACAGAAGATCTGCTTGGGCCACAGGCGCGAGAGCTATAATAAGTGATGCAGGTAATTGTTTATGTCTGCAGCATCTAAAAGCTATGCCCAATTAGGGTTAATCCTTCCTCCCCCGAAGCATTTTAGCGCTTTTGCAACTGATGACTATTTAAAACATTGCAAGGAATGAAGCATTTGCTCGTACCAAACAAATGTTTCATTTCCTACAATGAGCTTTTGCCATTTTCTTTTAATTTTTCTTAACATAGTTTCCGTTCGGACATAAACTCGTGTTCTTTATTGTCTGTCCAACCTTTACCCCGCTGTGAAAACTGTCGTTTGCTCAAACTGTTGTCTGCTGCAAATTTATACTACATCCGATTATTTTGATTTTTGATCTGGATCCAAGCTGTTCGAAAATATACAACTAGGACTAAATTCGGAATGAATGTTGACCCTACAGTTTGAATCGTTGATGAGGTCCAACGTTGAGTGGAGCAAAACAGACACAAGTCTCCAATGGATACTCTATATGTATGCAACAAAAGCATTTTCTATATAATTGATTTGAACGTATGATTTGGCATTTGCATTGCCATTTAAGTTTTCGTTGGGTCGCCTATTACATGATTTGTGACAAACTGATATGCAGAGAGAACTCTTAACGCTGGGACAATCTTGTTAATTTAAACTAATAATATAATTGTTTTGTTTTGTTCCTATACGAATGAAAGCTTTTCATTTTTATTTAATTATCATCCTGCTAAGCATAAAACGGTATTTATTGTTAGATCAACGTAAATTAAGCTGTAAGCTTAAAACAAGAACAAAGTGCTTCAATGAAATTTACAGTAAGTCTCTTCTTTAAAATATTGAGTTTTGAATAACATGTTCAGGGCCGTTGTTGCTATTTTTCGATTTCAGGAGTGGTGTGATGTGTAAAACTGACATATTGCAAACTTCAAGCGAATAAGTGGTTAACATTGTGCATTGTTTCGATCTAGATTGCACGTTTAGCAACCTCATTAATCGACTCTTGTTTTTACTATTGTTGACGTTACAATTAGCTATTAACAGTAGAAAAAAGATCATGCAAGCTATGTCAAATACACCTTACAAGATACACATCTGAAAGCTAACTTACCCTGTTGGAGCAAACGAACGAGCAAGCCAAATAGTCGTAAGAATGTAATGTACAAGTCTCTAAAACAGCAAATTGCTACTTTTACACCGACATTACAATCATACTAGTACAAATATCGGCGGAAAAACTATACATCAAAATGAAGTTTAATGATTATGCTAAATAGTCGTCAGAATGCATTGTACAAGTCGCAAAACAGCAAAATGCTACTTAAGCACACACAATCTGAGCCCTTATCCCGCAAATTGTGACCAAAGTGGCGTGGTTAACCAGCCTTTACCCGGATCAGATGCAGAGTAACTTGGCGTCTGATCCGGATCCGAGCTCATTGACACTTGGGCAACATTTTCACCAAATTTCAAGATAATTCAAAAAAGGTTAAAGTTAAAGTAGACGAGAGACTAGCCCCCAACCTGACATCCGCGGCTAAAGAAATAATGTCAACCAGCTATGACCCGGATCAGACTTAATCACGCATCTGGTCCTTGTTCAGTTGTGTTATACTCAAACAATAGTTGAATAATTTTCCTATGCGAATAGATTCAGTTCAGCCCAAGAAGACGGATATTGCAGCAGATGGGAACATGATGAAGTAGATATTTTTAGATTCGCAGACTGTTTCCATGTTAAGAAATATGATGAATAAGGTAAGTGTATTGGAATATCAGCTAGACTGAAACTATCCGATTTCGCTTAAAGTAGAATCAATAGGTTCTATTGATTTGACAGCCCTAACTCATATTTGATTACACTTTCCCTTTTTAGTGGAATTATCAAACTCTTAATGCCAAGGCTGGGGGATGGTCTACTTAATCTGATCGGGTCCAGTTTTAGCAATGTTCAGCTATATCAATTGGTTTGTTTGGGATACCATGCATACGTATTGCCCGTTATTTATCTCTGGAAATACATTTCTGTGGAGTGCTTAATTATTTAACACAAAAGCTTGTACATTAAATTAACTCTTTCACTGCCGAAGTCGCCTAAATGCGCCGGTGAAAATAGTGCAGTACCAGATTAGACGCCGCCTTATAAGGCGGCGTCTGATCTGGAACATCACTATTTTACAACAAATTTAAGTCCCGTATAAACCGTTTCGGAATAACCAAAACATATTTAATAGTCTGTGTGATTTATTACGCTAAAATATTTTATCTGAAACAAGTCCAGCCGCCATTTTTTTTAATGTGGCGCCGAAAGGGTTAATACGATATTATTGTAAGGGATCATTATTAGCCTGCATACTACAGATTATAACGATATATGTTTAGGTTAGTAGGTGTGTATGGTAATATATGCACGAGTTCTTCCGTGGTTCACATTGAACGACTTTAGGAGAACACTACAAGTTTAATAATATTATTACACGCGCACATTAATCATAAAAAACAACGAAATCTCCAATATTAAAAAAAATCGTTTTAATTAATAACTGGACTCACAAAAAGCTTTAAACGAGTACATTTGTGTTTGGATATTGTTCGAAATGACGTCAATTGAATCCTTATCAGACGCTGACAAACTATGGGTCCAAAGTTTTTGTCATTTTGGCAATTGTATTTCATGGCAAATATTTAAAATTAAGAAGAAGACACTTTTATCCCTTGCTCCGTTGCTAATATGTCCGAGTGCCCCTTTTCCTGTGACGTCGGCACTATGGTTAATGACTAACATGTGTCTAACATAAAACACTTATATCGCCTTAAAATTCGTATACAGGATAAAAATATACGCAGGTTTATGCAAGTCAATATTTTGTCCTGTTGATTGTAAACTAAACTTATGAACTCAAATGTATCGCCTTTTGAATGTGTGCATGTATCTGGACAATATTTGAGATGATAATACTATACAAACAGTAATAGCGCCATAAATGACATTGTTAATGTATGTTATACCTAGCGTTTTACATCTAATATACGCCATGCTAAGATAATATACATTTCTCATATAGTATCATATGTTTTAGATACACATTACTCGATTACAATCGAGTTAATTTCATACACATACTAAATATGTATATTGAATAATAAAGCAAACGGGTGGTCCAATGGTATCCCTTAGCTTCCTACGGAAATGATCATCTGCTCAAAAATAGTAATTGTTTTTTATCAACAATAAATGTTACTAAGATGGGATTGGCAGTCTAAAGATTAATCACAAATCCTCAATTGTGATGTATTATAGCAAATGACTTATAAAAGAATTTTTGCAAACTAAATAACCAGATTATAATCAAATTTCAGACTGTCGTCTGCAACGTTTGTTAGACTGAATGTTGTAGCAAAACGTTGGACCATAATTATTGAAAACACAGTAAATAAAAAGCTACTATCAAACTACTCTGGGGAAAAGATATAGTACTACACTATTTATACTATACACTCATTTATTGATCATAGTTGCCTGTGACAGTAACATGGTTTGGTATTTTCTTAACTGTCGTACACCTATGTGTGCGTGTTTGTTTTCCTTTTACATCACAAGCTATTTTTAGACCCAACCACAATGGAAGAATCTGGAGAAATATATGCAAATATTGGCAAAAATAATGTTGTTTTGAAAAAGAAATGGAATTACTGAGGAAAATTGGCATTTGCTCAGTACGAGCAAACGCTACATTTTCAACAATGTTCTCTATAGACATCAATTAAATAGGCGCTAAAAGGTTATTCTGTGGGGGAAAAGGGGTTTTATAACCAGTTTACGTGTATGCGTATCCCTAATTTGACAAACATCAACAATATAAGATACGCATTTATATCGTTGGACAGGAGTGTTAAAGTGAAGTCTCGTCTAAAGCTCTTTCATCATATAGGCGTTTTTGCAAAACAGTTGCAGTCGGGCCGAATGAAAGTTTGGAATACATCTATATGTTTTGTATGTATTGAAAACAGTTAATTTTTCCAATGTTTATATAAGTATGTGTAGACACATACAAATATACAAAACGCTAGGAAGATAACTCGTATCAAAAATATTTTGCAGCATTAACGTGCGTTGAGTGACAAGTTTGCAACACTTCCTCATCGTTAATATATTGTTAATTTGAAAACATTGTTTGAAATAAACGTTTGCTTGTAACGAGAAAACGCCCTTTGTGCTCACAATGCTTTCAACATATTCAAAACTAGTAAATAGCATAGATGTCATTTGCACTGTAAGCCAAGCATTTCAAGCTACAATGTAATTATTGAGTAACCTAAGGGAAAACCGTCATTTTGTGAACTAAACACTCTGATTGTTTCTCCGAACAATGTTTTAAATTGTTGTAACAAATAAGTCAAAGCATGCAACGGTATATCCGGAAGAGGTGTACAGCAATATCCGGAATTTATGTAACAAACTGTAATTTTACCTATTATCAGTTATTGTCCTGCTAAACTTTCAAGGAACAATACAATATGTATCAAGGGGATCCGCTTTGAACCATTAAAACTTGATGAAAACTTTAAAAGATTCTGAACAAAACTTGCTGACTTACTTTGTTGTCTTATGTCGACACACAGAAATGGCATAAAAGGAATACATACGTCATAAGCTATAATTTATTTAGCAAACATCTATGATGATAAAACATATTGAGGGTATAGGAAAATGCAAATTCGAATGACTTTTTAACTAGAAAATGTGTCTATAGGACACAGATGCCCCCACTTCCGCTTTGTCAAAAAAAATCCATATTTTCACAAAATAGAGGCCCATAACTCCGTAAATATTAATTTTGGGCAGATTAAAATACCCAGGTGCACAAGTTCACACCCTGAATAATATATCTATGAAGTTTCAAGTCTGTAGTACAGACGCTTTTTGAGTTACGCGCGACGCAAACTTTTCGGGACGGACGGACGGACAGACGTACGTACGTACGTACGGACAGACATACAGAGGCAAATCTATACCCCCCACTCTTTTAGTGGTGGGGGCATAAAAAGTGAACATAAATTGACATGTTTTATTGATAACTGTTTAATTGTTACATATCTTGGTATAAACTTCACACAAGACCTTCGGATATAGACATAGACATACAGTTTATTCGTAACTTATACACACAGTATCTCGTTATATAAACACTACATTTTCAAACAAATAAATATATCACGTGGCTAAACGACAAAGTTAAAATTTCTATAAGTAACATGTACTATACTGATTTAGCCGGAGAAAAAATATTTTGATTTATATATACGCTATAAGTATATGCATAGTTTGACCATTTTGGGAGAATGAACGTACTTGTAGTGAATATCATGTATTTGGAAGAAATAGGGGTGTAACGATATACCGGTATACCGGTAATCTGCAGTGAGAATGTGGTCGGTACGATACATACCGGTGCGAATCCGAAACCCGGTACAAATTACTTCCCTTTCCATTTTGGAAAGGGAAGTACTTTGTACCGTTTTTCGGATTTTTTTTATTAATGTGCATGTATGCTAAATCTGCATCATTGAGCTCTAACATTTGTCTGAATATATATGAAAATAAGTTTGGTTGTTGAATGGTGAAGCATCCAATACGTATCAATACGTATCACGATATGGAGTGTACCGTATCGTAATATATCGCAATACGGTTTTGATTGGCGATACTCAGCCCTACCGTATGTGTAAGCAGCGTAATAGAGATGGCAGTCCTAGTTATTTGTTTAACTCTTTCTGTGCAAAATGTAAAAATGTCTTATCCGAGGATCATAAATAGATGAATTAACACATTGGAATTTCATTTGCATTTATACTAGGATGCCTGTGAGAGAAAAGGTAAAGTCCCTTGAATAGGCAGCGACTGATCTTACACTGCACTGTTTTGCAAAGTGGCCGAAGGGTATTTTATAGTCGACCTTACCTTGGCGAGTACAATTTAAATTCATTTTTACTTGACTGGTTTAATCTTAATGGCCACATAAAATATGTGTAGCCAACAAAGCTGCTTCTGTCATTTCAAGCTTGTGTAATAAGCTAAGACGTCATCGTAATCTGACAACCTGATTGTGGACAGACAATTAATACATCAAAGTGTACTTTAAACAATTCTTCTTTCAATTTGTTAATTGATAACTTTGAAATTAAACGTCGTTTAAAGAGTTTTATTTGTTTGAGCCTTTATCAAGGTATTAGCTAGTACATTTGACAGTTTGAAGACAAAACTATTCAAAAACGCATAGAAACAATTATCCGTTGATTGACGTTCGAATTTGCGTGATAAATCTTATGAAAAGGGAACCGAGTGAATGATAATATCCAATATCGTTAGTCACTACAAAACAGAAATAGTTATTTTCCTAATCAGTTTGTTTTCCCGACTTAAAAATGCGTATAAGAGTGAGGTTGGGCGCCCTTAAACCGGTTTAAACCCCCAGCGGCATGTTTGCCACTGACCGTTCCAAGGCG
>JAULCE010277514.1:0-10813 GCA_032359355.1 Macoma nasuta | reverse complement strand
CGAAGGACCAGAAAGTATAACAACACTGAGAATGAAGTACGGGGCGACGTTTTACGGCCGCGACACAGCACTTAACACCTGCTGTTGTGAAATATATAAATTCTGTAAAAGGGTGTAAGCCATTTAATAAATATTCATGATGACAGGATACATATAGAGTTTCAGCATGTTAACATTTTACTCCATAGAAATGCAATAGATATCCTTTGTAGCTAACAAATATTATATTTTTTTAAATCGAAGGTACATTGCCTCAAATCCAGCTAATATTCTCTTTCCTTAAATGTTTTAAAACAATTCGAATATGGTATCCTATTTCCAAGATATTCATTCAAGTTTTCATCAGGTTTTATCATATCTTGAAGTAACGTTCTCAAAGAAGATTTACCTTTGCCGGACTAATTACACATTTATTGAGGAATTTAAAGACGCCATTGTCAGATTGAGCAAAGTCTCGGCTTCAGAGTGCATTGACAGCTGGACGAGCGATTTGACTCTTGAAAGTGCCATCTCGTCGGGTCTGCACTATATGATAGACCGTTAGTTTATATGTAAGCCATTTAATAAATGTTCGTGATGACAGGATACATATAGAGTTTCAGCGTATTAACACTTTACTCCATAGAAATGCAATAGATCTCCTCTGTAGCTAACAAATATTATATATATTTAAATCGATGGTACATTGCCTCATATCCAGCAAATATTCTCTTTCCTTAAATGTTTCAAAACAATTCGAATATGGTATCCTACTTCCAAGATATTCATTCAAGTTTTCATCAAGTTTTATCATATCTTTAAGTAACGTTCTCAAAGAAGATTTACCCTTGCCGGACTAATTACACATTGATTGAGGAATTTAAAGATGCCATTGTCAGATTGAGCAAAGTATCGGCTTCAGAGTGCATTGACAGCTGGACGAGCGGTTTGAATCCTAAAATTGCCATCACGTCGGGTCTGCACTGTATGATAAACCATTAGTTTATATGTAAGCCATTTAATAAATATTCGTGATGACAGGATACATATAGAGTTTCAGCATTTTAAGACTTTACCCTTGCCGGACTAATTACACATTGTAATCCAGAATCAGGATCTACAAGTTAACATAATTTGTCAAGGACGTTTACTTCTACGGTACAATATGTTTTGTTTAATCACTGTTATATGAGTTACAGCCGTAAGACAGTGAATTGTCCGATGTAGCATATATATTGTTTCTACTTATTGTAGACAATAGTATATTCACCACTCAAGACAACAGAACAAATGCACATTTCGTATGTACACATGTAAACCTTGCATTGATTGCATCTACTTCACGTCCAGCCAATATTTCTACCACTGTACATACCTTTGAATTGTCTACACTCTCAAAACTTTGAACACTAGTCGTCAGGACATCATCACAGCTTATCTATTCATTCGTTAACCTTGCACTAAGTAGCACTGCTACAATATGCACCAATGTTCATACCACTATACATACCTGCTGATGATCTACTCTCAACATTATCTGAGAACTTACCATCAGAACATCTGCACATCGCATCTGTTCACGTAATACCCTTCATTTAGCACCTCTTCTACAGCTACTACCATTGTTTATACCACTGTATATAAATGATTGTTGGCTAAACTTACAAAAGTTTGAGCTGAATGTCAGTACATCTGCCCATTTAATCTGTATAATTTTTCCCCTTACACTAAGCATCACTGCAACAACTACTTTCAATGTTCTTCTAGTGTACATACCTGTCAATTGTTAGCACTTCCCATTGTCTGAGATCTAACCGTCGAGTCATCTGTACAACTTATATGTACACTTAGCACCCTTGCACTGAGCATCGCTACTACGACTACCACCAATGTTCATATCAGTTAACATACATATCGATTGTATACACTATACATTGTCTGAGATCTGACAATTAGGACATCTGCATATCCCATCTGTTCTCTCTTTATGATAGCATTGAGCATCGCTGCAGCGAATATAACCAATGTAAATAAAACTAAACATACCTTTCAATTGTTTACATTCTTCATTTTCTGAGATCAGACCATCAGGACAACTGCACATTCCATTTGTACACGTGTTATCCTTGCATTGAGCACCTGAGCTACAACTACCACCAATGTCCATCTCTGTAAGATTATACAATACCATATCTATTGCATTTACTCTTAATCTTTGGGAGTTAAGCAAAACGTCAATAACTTAATAAGAACCAACTTTGCATGCCCTTATCACCTCATAAGCTACTTTCAAAATCATTCACACACTAAAGCATCTGGGGATGAAAAATATTTAGGCAAAAAGAATATGACTTTCAAATTGTTTTGCAAACATTGAAGAAAATTAAACATTTGCTTGATACGAATAGTGTCAATACGCATATGCTACTGATGCATTAAATGACTTTTCTTTGTGTAACTGGTTTATGAACACAATAAGCATTGTCTACATTCCATCCCATACTTTGGTATATTAGCCGTACTTATTTAAAACAACTACCCACTGCGAGGACTTCCGAGTGTCAAACAGAGTTAACCCTGTTCAGATGCCCACTATGAAATATACTTAGTCAATTGTTAGGTAGATTTACTAGAACCATCCTTGCAAACCACAAATCTACCACAGATCTACTTACTGAATTCACAACTCTGGTTGCCCTTGTACATGTCGTTATCACATATGCATGTGCCCTGCTCGCATGATGCATATGCATACTGGCAGTGCTCTTTATTTGAGCATCCAGGTCTGCCTATGTCAATCTCTGAAACAAGATACATTCAATCAGTGCCTACACATTTTGTTAAATGTTTTATGAATAGATTATGGTTTACAAGTAATACATATTACATAGATTATGCTTAACAAGTAATACTTATTGCATATATTATGCTTAACAAGTGATAAGTTTTGAATGTAGTTCACGAGTTATTTGAATCAACCCGACTACCAGATGGCGGCTTTATCCACCGCGGTGTGCGATGGTTAATTTAAGTCAAAGTGAAATTATGATATATATGTTAAGTATCATAACCTAAACAATAAACTATTGAAATGAACCTAGAAAGTTCCATCTATATTAAGTACTGAGCTATCCAAAAATTCTAAATTAATTTTCAAACTACTTCACATCATGTTGTGCAAAAAATCAAAATGAAGCTAGTTACACTGTATACAAAGGTTTAGACCAATAACACTACCTTCAAATATTGAAACCGTGTGGGTATCTTTTACCCGTGTGACGTTCTCAATTTAGTACTGGTGTACCTACTCAAAAAATGATTCGTTTTGAAAAACAATCATTTTTAAATTCAATTCATACGGTGAATAATGAAACAATATTCTTGCGGGTGCGTGAACCCACATATAACTTGTTGTCGTATTGAGCAATAGTTAAAAAAAGATTGCAAGATGATCCCTTATTGATTCTCGCCTTAAATAATAGCCTTATATCACCACAACATATGTAATCAACACACCAAAGAAAAGTGGTGTTTTTTAAAGGTAGCGAACAACCTTTAGTAATGTGCTCACTTTAATGTCCGTGTCACTCGAAAAAGCGACATTGTTCAAGTCAATGACGCTGAGAACTAACTAGTTACTATCAATCCTAATTATTATAAGTTGCATCTTCTCTCATTGAAGGTTTTCAACGGTCTGTGCATTATGTGCCAGATGCACCGGTAATTTACCAACCGGAAACAACTTAAAATTACATTGATTATTGATTTGTTATTAGTTATATGCTAAATGATTGGTCAATTTGGAAAACAAAACAAGTAGACACTTTATTCGCAGCGGTTTGCGTAACGTCGTTTTGATAACATATAAAACGGGCAGCACTAAAACCACGACATTCAGGTAAAAGTCTCCATCGTCTAGATAATTTTCAGACATTTATAGAAAGGCTTGTCAACAACATGCAAGCTCCACCCATTTAGTTACCCTAAAAAGATAGCGGGTATACGTTTTAAACCTTTATGGATTTCTTTACTAAAACGCAGTAAATTCAACTCCAAATCCAACTAAACGTCACAATAATTAAGAGAGTGTGTAAATTAAAGGAAAATATAATGTTTACACATTGTTATATCTTGCTATAGACAAATAAATATATGCTATGCCCTTTAAACACAGACAACGGATTTATGCATAATCTTTAGATACATTATTTTTTCTCTAAATATATGTACACGAACGAATAAAAACGTTATTGACAAATGATTCATATGTATATTTGGGATAATGACTATTAATTTATGTCTGTATTAACCTTTTTATTCATTTGTTTATAGACCGGAGGCAATTTTTACAAATATTCGAAGTTGAAGCTTAAGGCATATGAACTGATTACACCTAGTCATTTTTTTTCACGCAATGCACTTTCCTTTTAATGCAGAGCACAGTCAAATAAACTGCATGTTCTAGTACCATTGTTATCAATTTGATCTATTGGGAATCTATGACGTAAAAACCTGCTACCCTTATATTGAATAGCTGATACCAAGGTGTATCTATTTACCATTCTCTCCACACGCTGTTTTTAGACCTTTCCACAGGGAAATAATCAGATGAAAAATATATATATATGTAGGAAATATGAAAACGTAAGCAAATGAAACATGCCATTTTTTAATTGTATAGAAATCTTTAAAGGAAATTTAGCATTTGCTCGTTTGGAGCAAAAGCTTTATTTCCTACAACACTTTCTATAGCGACCAGTTACAGAGGCCTTAAAAGTCGCTTGTGTGGAGGAAGGGGGTAACTATGAAATCCTACCATAAGTATACCCTTTAGCAACCGCGTGAAATAATTTATTTGATATTGTCTGTGCTATAAATCTGAACCCTTTGTCTAGAGAAACACGTTTCGATTTTTCTACACTAGATGCCTATTGGAAATATGAGCAAGTGATCAATTGCTCGTTTAAGCAAAAGCTTCATTCTCAACGATGTTTACAAAACAATTCAAAATTTGCATTTCCTCTTTGCCTATGTATTATTCATTTCAACATACTATTTCCATCTGGAAATGTCTTAATTTGGCATATTGTATCAAGACAGTTATTAGATTGGTCGCTTATGTTTCCTTCCACATGTAATATTTAAAGAAATTTTGTATCAAAATGTAACAGATTCGAAGCATTTGTTTTTTTATGTTGTTTGCAAGGTTTACACGTTGGTTTACACTACTTAGCGTTCACTTACTGTCAACACACTGGTTAACACGTCTGAACTTTGCAGCATTATTACATCCGCACTGCTTGGCATTACAGGCTCCACCTGTGTAGGCACACTCTTGTGTGAGGTTACAGTCGTTATCTATACCCTTTCCTAAAACATAAGGAAGATACGACCCTTTTACATTTAACAATCAAGCCGCTACAAAATATGTCGTATGTCAAAATATCACCTGCTACATTTTTTTAACGCCGTTCAGTGTACTTGGCATGTGGCGGAAGAGTTACCTGAATGTCAAACAGTTTGAATCTATACGATGTGTGATTCAGTAGCTCGTTTGGCACGCATGTTTTCCTAAGTTGAGAAAATCCGTTTATAATGATTTGTTTTCTAAATAAAAATACAATTTTGAAATAAATGGTTAACCATACCTCTACCAAGGGTTAAAGTAATTCACAAACAGTGATGTCCCAGATCAGACACCTGCTCGAAAAAGGCAACGACTGATCTGGCCCGACTTTCACAAAGCGTCTCGAGTCGATATCGTGCCCCACACACAATATCAACATTGCATATCTTATTGAACGTTATTACTACTGCAATTAAATATTAACTGCCAGTGACACATTGAATGTATCACTGACAGACGGAAGTATAGTGCAGTAGCAATAAATCTGATGTCAATATCTGAGAATGAAATTTTGAGCATGAGCATGTTCCTTGGTCGTGATGTTGACGTAAAGCCGGGCCTTGTAATGCACTGCTAAAGCAGCTGTGCTGCTATAAGGATTAAACTGCTAACAGTCTGCAGTAGATGGAGTGGAACTGAACCGTTTACTTCACAAGAAATTTTAGACGAGTCCACAAGGAAATATCGGATGAAAAATCTGAGCATTTAGGCAAACAAAAAATCCAGTTTATAATTGTATTTAAATCATTGTAGAAAACAGACAATTAGTTCGAATGTCTCACTCACAATCAAAGGTTAAGTGCATTGCCAATACAATTGAATGAGAAATCCAATGTTGGAATGTTGGGTTTAGGGAGAGAAACCGATACGACATTCTTTCGTAGGTGACAGATAGAAACAAATATTACACAAAACCTATTTAAGCACTGAAAGGATTATTTCTTGCATGTTTTGCAAAGCCTGAAGACAACATAAGTCTTACCAATCTTGCACCTTCCTTTACCACCCTTTATGTTTTCGTTGTAGTAGCCCGTGTTACACGTGCACACTTTTGTGGAAGTCGGGCAGTTGACATTTCTATCCTGACAGTCCGATGCTTTAGAACAAGACTCGCTAAGATCAGCATATCCAGCCTCTAAAATATATACAAATGCGGCATTTGTCAATATTTCTAGGTTGATGGACTAATTCTTATATTTTGATTAATCGGATACTCGAATTATATTCAAACTCTGAGGTATCAAATTTATAAAAAAAACTCCGTTCCTCCCAAACTCCAACACGTATTCACCGAGTAACAACCTATGTTAAGTTATGTTTAGATTTAACTTTTGATTTTAATCCAGGTCAAACTAACAAGGTACAACTACACTAAAGCAACTTTCCAAGACGCATAATTAATTGTTGTCAATATACCATTTAAAATATCCTAGAGAGGCATGCCATACGTGATAACAACAAAGTGATGTTAAAAAAGTCCAAATGACGATTTATTGGAAACAATAAAATTATAGTTTTCATAAGCAACACATGACTACAGTGGAGAGAACAAATCACTAGTAGTTGGTGTAACCGCATATTGCTGTAACCATCTCTTGCTGCAACCACTATAGTACACCCGTGCCACATAGAGCGTATACACCACTTTGCAACGTTCATCGGTATATGCTTCAATTAGAATCTGGTTTGGAGCCCTCGTCCAATTAGCTAGCGCATAAAGCCCGGACAATCAAATTAAGTTCCCCTTTGCCCATGAAATAACTGACTAAAGTTTCTGTAGTCAATGGTAATGACATCCGCAGATGTCCACAAGGTCAGGCTTTATTTAAGCTGAACACCATATTCAAGGTTGAAACATAAAGGCGGAATATACATACAAGCTGAACTGGTCCATTTTTATATAAATATCAGGAGAGCTAAAGTACGACAAATTTCATTTGATAGCAGTATAAATACTAAGCAATTACACAGATATAAAGTTATGCTAATAAATATGTAGAAACTAAAACATCTCAACAAAAGGGTTTTAAAGGGATGTACTAAAGGGGCCTTCCTTTTTTTTGTATGAAACATGTTAAAAGTAACCAAATATCCAACATTTAAGTCAAGATCATTAAAATATGGTGTTTATAACGATTAAAAGATATAAGTTTATTCTTCCAACATTTGTTTCGTCTGCTAAAGTGCTTTTTGGTTACACGTACCCCTGTGAATCGAATGTGACTACGTTCAGGTCTGTCTTGGTGTGGCAGTAAGATTCGCCCCACCATACCATGACTGACCCTCTCCTGTTTTGTTTTATCTGAATCACGCATGCACCAATACAAGTTTTATCAACTCGTATGTAGATCATAAGCATCTTGCAACATGCATCGGGAGCCCGTGTAGAGAACTTAGTAGTTTTACTATTTAACTCTTCTTCGCAATATTTGGGCTAGTGGGATTTGGTGTCGGTGTGGTAATTGATATATGGCTTTGTTAATCAGTATGAACCAGTGTGATTGTAATAACGGTGGAGAAGTAGCATTTTGCTGTTTTAACGACTTGTACATTACATTCATACGACTATTTAGCTTAATCATTAATGTGCTCCCACAGGGTAAGTAAGCGTTTAGATGTGGATCTTGTAAGGTGTATTTGACAGATCTTGCATGATCTATTTTCTACTTTTGTCAATATTGCAGACGAAGCACTACTGGTGATGAGCATGCCCATGTGCTGTTAACCACTTCGGCACAAAAAAATAAAAATGTCGGTTGTTGTTGGGTTTTAATAAAAGAGTTTAACAAAGGTAAAATCAGAAGTAGTTAAATAATCTTCATTTTTTCCGAAACCCGCTTATCCGGTAAAAATTACTTTGTAATCAAGAGAAGGCTAACGGCGCCTGCACTGTTTGGAATGTTTATTTGAGACGTCTATTGCAGTGAAGGGGTTAAAAGGCCGTCTTGCATGGAAAACTCGTTCAATACAGTACAGTTTGAGCGGATGATGATCGACAATGGATGTCATTTGCGTGTGAGGTAACTTTTGCATCATCGCGCTTTTGTCTCTTAAATGTTTAACGCCGATTGCAGTATCTTGACAAAGTGTTTTTATGAGCACATGCTAAAATTATCACGCCGTTAGTTGCACAACGGCATATAAACTGTGTGGTATCATGTTGCGGTAAGTAAAATAGAACAATATTCTATAGACGTATGAGATTAAAACGGGAAGTGCAGATCGACCCTGATCACATGCTGTCCCATAGATGTGTTTGGTCTGCACTGTATGCCATTTCAAAGGGTGTTTTATTTTAAAGCTGGTGTAACAACGTACAATGAGCCACGGTGAAATCTGACCACTTGAATTATCGTTCATTAAAAATATCTCACGTTGGATCATCGATTAAAATTCATGATTATGTTTCGCTATTGGAAGCTTAGCATTTTGACTCACATAACAGTATGTATTATACAATATAAACTACCTCTCACCTCCTGTCAAATATTCAGCTTTTGTTTTTTCTTGTTGCACCTTTGCGGCGAAAGGAACATCTTCTTTGTTCTCTTCAAATTTGGCGTTAATGAATGCCACAACTTCTGGAGTCTGTGACAGTTGAAGTTTGCTCTAAAAAAGGGAAATAAAGAATTACAGAAGAAAACTTCATGGCACCCAAAGAAATTATGTCAGATCACACTTGTGTGGATTGGGTTTAATGGTCATAATAGCAACTCTTCGTGGTGTACGAAGAATAAGAGTAACTATGTAAGATCATAATCGTGGTATAATTTATTTTGGTTTTTTGGTAATGAGTGTGTGTCAGGGTGTTCGAAGACTTAGAGGCTTTGTGTCAGATTACACGCGTGGTAGCCCTTGTCTTGGTTTTATGATAATGATTGTTCGACATAGGGTGTTCGAAGACTTAGAGTATTTGTTTCAGATTAATTTCGTAGTAAAGCGTGTCTTGGTTTTATGATAAATATAGTATCGCATAGGCTGTCTGACGACTGAGAGTAGCTGTATTAAAGCATAGGTGTAGCACATCTTTGTTCGTATCTTATCATTATTGTAGTATTTCATAGTGTACCATAAGACTTCAATAATCAAATAATTCATAAGGTATCTGAAAACTTAGAAATATTGTGGCAGAGATGCTCGTGGGATCTTCTTTTCGACTAGGCTGTCTTACTTTACTTGTCAATGTGTATCCATTTGTAAGTTAGTACCGTAACATTACTACTCTAAGGATTAGGATATCCCCATGGAATCTAGATACTATCCTTACTAAGATCAAGCAGACGAAGGAATCTGCGGAATTTTTTGGTGGTTGGTTAAGGGAGATAATTGCTAGTATCTTACCCCATCTGGCTTGGCAATCTCAGCAACGATAAACGCCACATTACAGTCCGCCATTGTACTCCCTTGGCTGCATAAGAGAATAAGAGCAAAACACCCGTTACAAGCCCGGCGTAATGAGAAAGACAAAGTCAACAACAAACTTTACATTTTATCTAAATGACAATTTTAGAATAAAATCAAAATACCTCTTTCACATTTCAAAGTCCTAATATATTCTGATCCTTGTAAATGTCCTTCTCTATTCCTAAATCCGATTGATTAATTTTCTTGAGCACTGTTTAAATTTAGTTGCTACAATGTTCCATATGTTCTAAATGTAAATATTATTGGTAAAAAAGTGCTCATAGGCAAAACACATCAATTTAAAGCAAGTCTATAATTCATAAATAAGCTGTTAAAATAGCAATATACACACCCTAGGGGCCTTATGCAAACTGCAAACAATGTAATATTAACTTTGTAAAGTTGAGTTTATAGGCTTAACCCATACCTACACAGGCTTTTGATAGATGTATCCATATGGAACACAATCGATGAAAGGCAAAAAGGAAAATGCTACTTTGAATTGTTACGAGCATTTTCTAGACTGTTTTAAAAGAGCATCAACCACAGAAACATGAAATTCGCTTCTGTGGATGAAAGGGTTAATACATAGCAATATTTAATTCATAGTTCATAAAGATGGAGTATTAACATAAACTTTCATGGAGATAAGGGTTAACAAATAGCATTATCTGGGTCAACATATGTATTATATAGCATCAGTATAATATGAAAGTGTCTTATAGAGTACTTTACTTAGCTTTTCAGACAGGTATGGATGTGCATATAGGGTGCCTAACATGGTTGAATATATTAATATCATAAATGACGTCGCCAGCGTGATACAACGTCAGTTTATATTCTCGATATATATTAGTGATATACTATCAGTTGATTGATTGATCGTTGATTATGTCTCCCCCTATATTTATATGGGGGAGACATATTGTTTTTGTCAGAGTTGTCTGTCCGTCCGTCTGTCTGTCTGTCTGTCCGTCTGTCACACATCTTGTCCGGACGATAACTCCTGTTCTACTGCTGCTA
>JAULCE010277403.1:0-10815 GCA_032359355.1 Macoma nasuta | reverse complement strand
CGTTTTTCAAAATGTTTTCAGAACCATTTTGACATTTCGCTAACAGTTATATTTTCGTCAAAATAATTAGTTTCATTAATTGCTGATGAGTATTAATATTGCATTTGAAGTAAAAGATTAACACTCCCGTCGCCACGTTTAAGATAAATAATGTCCACGTAATAATAAACATAGAATGAATTATAAACAAATTTTGGCTTTTCGAATTCGTTGCCATAGGAATGGTTTTTGTTGCAAATTGAAAAGTGCCTGTTAAACCTTCACTCCACAGAATCATTTTTGGGTGTCTCTTTCTCAGATGACGTTGGAAAACGTTTTAGGAAATGAACCATTAAGCCGTTACGAGCAAATGTGTTTTGCCTACAATATTTATTATATACATATAAAAATGGCACTTGTCGTTTGCCTAGACATTCGACATTGCCATCAGATTATTTCCTTGTACAACTAGCATGTGCGGTAAAGGGTTACAACAATGTAATTCAAAGGCGGAGTCTGATCTTGAACCTTGTTATTTGCAATGCAGCTAGATTGATCCACATAGAAAAATTATGATAAAAACATTTGAAATATAAGCAAAAGGAAAAGCTATTTTTGAATTGTAGGAATTCATTGTAGGAAACGAGCAAATGCTCTGTTTCATTTAATTTTGTCATCAGTTACAGAGAGAAGGGTTAAACTGCTTAGCGCAAAATATTTTATAGTGGTCCTTAGATACATGTTGGTCCGCTTGCCCCGACATTCAAAATCAAACCATGGCATCATTATACTACTGTGGTTATTGTCCAGCTTGTCACACTCTTTCTGTAATTCTTTCACCGCCTCAGGTAACTCAAATCACCATTACAATTAACTCTTTCGTGCCATATTTAAAATTGTCGGTTGGGACTATTTTCAAATAAAATATTTTAGCGGAATAAATCACAGACACGATTAAATATTTGTTGTTTATTCCGAAACTGTTAATACGGGACTAAAATTTGTTGCAAGATAGTGAAGTAATATAAGGCGGTGTCAGATCTGGGACTGTACTATTTTCAATGGCGCATTTAGGCGAATACGGCAGTGAAAGAGTTAATACAGTCCCAGAACAGACAGCGCCCTAGAAAACTGCGTCCTATCGTAGACTTCGCTTGCTTTCAACACATTTTAATCCAAATATTACACAAACGACAATTTGAAATTCGCCACCGACAAATTTATCCTTGTCACGCTAACATTAATTGAGAATAAAGATCACTGATTTTATCTGGCGTAGTCATTAGTTTTCGCTGTAAACTCATAAACGCCGCCACATAATTCTACCCTGGCCTTTAGGTAATAACTGAAGTCAGTGACAAATCGTTCAAGAGTCTCTTGAGAAAATTTTACTCAGACAAAGTGGTTACCGCGGCCACGTTCCTTTCGCGTATTAGCCTAATTATTCTTCAGCTAGGAATGACGCACAAAATATCTTCAGGTACATGCTGCATGACAACATGCTCATTGCTCTACTTAACTCTTAAAAATGTAGAACCGAAGCTAACGGGTGGTCGCAATACTATAATTATTTGAATTATGTAGATATGGGGTGTATTGGTGTTACAGCACCTACAGAGAAATGGAGATATTAGGTCAGAACATGTTTGATTTACAGACGCGTTTTTGTGTTCCTTTTGTAAACCGTTACTGCAATAAGACATTCTGCACATGCGCAATATTTCGTCTGCTTCGCTTTCAAGCTTCAACGAATAACTTAAATTTCGGCAAAACATTGACCAAGTGTCAAACAGCTTGGATTCGGATAAGACGTCGAGTTGCATGTTCTCTTCATGTTTTTTTATAATGTGTATAAGGTACAAAATGTTTGTTTTCATGTTCATTATATATGTGAAAATAAAATATGTCAATTCCTTACTGACACTGCTTATTTATGATTCGTTGTTTGTTTTAGAATCCGACGTCAAGTGTTCCAGGAAATATGCAGTCAAGCTTCTTTTCACGTTTGCATAATGACACTTCATTGCGAAAATGCCCTCGCAAAATCACTATAGTACTACATTGTCCGCCTGTCAAGCGATTTACCAATGCGAATAAATAATTGCAAAATAAATTATTCTAATTTATATAACGATTGATACGTAACAACTTCACGACGAGATTTGTGCATTTGTACAGAGACAAACAAAATTGATTAATATTTAAAAAGAGCCTCAACTCCTGCGACAAGTTCTGATAATGCACAACTACTCTACAACTTGACCACAAATTCACACACAAATCTTGCTTTTTAGGGATCATAAGCTTTTTACATATAGAGAACTCAGTCATTTTAAAAATAATCAAACTTTATTTCTGAAAATGATGTCTATTGAAATAGGGCGACATCAAAGCAGACATCCGATCTTCGTCTAAAGTGTTTGCAATTATACAGGACACGCATTTCCTTACTTGCAACCCAACATTTTGCTGGGAAAAACCGTCTTATTTGTTTGTGTAAAATTGATTGAAACTAGAAACCTAACAATGACAGGCTTCCCCATAACGTTCTACACAATACCAAGAAGAACAGGAAATTAAGAACGAGATGATTGTATGCAATTTATTCTATTCAATTTGTTAGGTATTCCTAATATAAAATAACACAATTTGTTAAATGACTGTGGAAATTGATTTCCTTGCTTATCTGTCGGATCACCAGACATCTATTCAATGATACCCCAAACTGATCTGCTTCATTAGAGTACAATGCATGCTTATTAACCAGAACGAAGTATCGATCCTTTTTCCATTTTGTGTGGAAAACTCTAATTTATTGAGTAAAAAAATCACTATTAAATGCGACTCAAAATGACATTTAAAGTGAAGTATCTGATCAGACAATACAAAGTGGCATCTTATCAGCACAATCGCTCTTTTGTAACAAATTTTTATCTTGTCAGATATAACTTGTTTTTGATACAATATTTTACAAAATTTGGCTTTATACAACAAGACAAAGTAAGAACGCACACCGTGGATAATGAAGGTCGTTATTTAATTTGCCGATAGCAAACTACAATTTAGAATGTTTTTATATACCCTTTGTTACAACTGAAAAGTTTCAGAATATTCTAAGGTCGATTCGTTCATGCCATTTTAGTTTTGAAAATGTTACGCCCTGATGTCATATTGTTTTGGTTCATGATGGAAACTGTTTGGAAATCGCCATCAGGATGCAGTATGATGAATCAGTTTTGTATCAGTCTGAAACTTCTGTAAATTGAAGAATAGTTATTTAGAATATCTCTTGCAGCTTTAGGATAACAAAAATATTTTGCAATACCTTTTTCTACACAGACGCGCCTTTAACACTTCTGCAACCGATAGCTATCAAATATATTGTAAGGAATGAACGATTTCTCGTAACGAGTAAATGTTCCATTTCATCCTACAATAATTTCATACGGTTCAAATGGCATTTTTCTATTGCCTAGAATTTTTCACCAGAGTCTATATTTGTGCATTATGCTAAAATATATTGTGGAGGATAATGATAATCAGTCACACCATACGGTGTCTGGTTTAATTGTAAAAGTACCTGTTACAATCTGCTGTGTTCACTTCCACTGTGAATCGTATAGAATGCAGATAAGCTGATGTTGTCTAGACTGTTTGAATGGACCGACTTGCCCTACACTAACGCTGGTAAATTAATATCAATACTGGCTACTTTATTTCACCTTTATGTAAAGGATACGCGGTTGGTCCTCAAGTTCTTCTGACATTAGAGAAGGCACTCCCAATTTAACATATCAACATTATGATAACGAGTTTGTATTATTTTACACTTTAAGATGTATATAGAAAACTGTATTCATCTATGACTTAACATAATTAAACAAATGTATCAGACACCTTAAATATGGTAAAAGATATTACTAATTTTGACAAATAAGGCGATAATCATAAACATAAATTATTGTGTATTACAAAGCTGCTTGCTGTGTGGATTATGTGGTGATTTTGGTTTACAAAGGAACAACACACTTAAACAAAACAAAACTAAAAAAACATGTAGAGAAATGAAAAACTAAGAAAAGAAAACGAAGAACAGAAGAAACAATAGAAGAAAATAGAGAACGAGATATATAGAGAGAATTGGTCTGTTGTAAAGCAGCTAAGTGACTTAGCATTTCAACCCTTTTACGCCCTCACATTTTTTTCTCCACATAAATCCATGCAATATTTCTAAATGTGTCAAGTATATGGTAAGGGTGTCAATCACTTTGAAGCAATGTGTAGTTCAACGTTTTTGATGCCTTATCTGACCTCAACCTTCTTGCAACGGTCACGCATGTACAACGGAAAACGAGGACTATGTCTTAAACTTGATTCTTCACCGTGCAATTGTACAAAGAAGCTTCACACACATATCGTAGTAACGGTTATGCTATGTGTTTATATTAATATAAAATTAATTTGTATCCTTCTTTTTTGTATTTCTCTTATTCCTATTATTCTTATACTTCTTCTGACAGGTGTTTGTTGGGTACTTTTTAGCGTTGACGCAACGGACACCTCCAGTTTTATTTTAAATACAATTTCTATGACTTGAACTCATTTTGGTGTTAAATCGGTCCGTCATTTGGTATACTGTTTGTAATAGCCGATACATCAATAATAAACTAGATTTCATAAAAACTGGTTTACGTTAGTTCCATTAGATCCATTTCGTGTTTTAGACCTTCCGAAATTCTTGTGGAGAAAAAATGCGCCAAAAAGAGAGAAAATATCAAAATCTGTTATAGATATGTCTATAAAAAATAGCAAAACGAAATACGGAGGGCGACAACAGCAGTAAATATATTCAAATAAATCGCCGTGTAGTCGCCCAGTTACTCGATTGTTGATCTGTATCTAATATATCTGTTTTAAACTACCATTTCAGGTGGCCTACAACAGACATTAAGAATTAAAATGTGAATGATCATATTTATAATGACGCTTACTATTTATTTGACTGCAACATAATATGTCCTTACATTAAACCAGCTTTATGTTGACATCCTTTTTAAACAGCGGTTTTAAAGCATTACTTCAATGAGTGAAACATTCCGACCTACCTCTATAGAGTTAGCTAGTAGATATAGAGCATTTCAAAAACGCGATTGAAAAAATAAATGGATTTATGCTAATTTAACCCTTCGCTGCCAAAATTTAATGTGTCAGTTGATACTGAGATTAATTACAGAATTAAATACACTTTAGTTTTTTCCTAACCCCAATGTTTAACTTAATGTTATTGCAAACAAATTAAGTCCCTGACCTGACGCCGCATTTTAAGGCTTGGTCTAATCAGGGTCAGCACTTATAACAATGGTAAATTGAGTCACCTTTGGCTGTGAAAGGGTTGATATTTGCTATATATAATAAAATCTGAGTATCACAACCAACTTGCACTCTTGTTCGGGTGGCTGTTTGTTTTGTGTGTTGTGTGTCCTGCAAGACTTTCTTATCTACTTTTATTATCACAATAGTGTTGCCCGTGCCGCGTGGCGCCTGAAAAACATCACCCCTTACATATAATAGATATTGCTATTATTCCGCTTGCAGGACACGCAAGTGATGTACATCACGCTCTTGTTCGGGTGGTTGTTTGTTTTGTATATTGTGTGTCCTACAAGACCTTCTTATTTTCTTTTATTATCACAATAGCGTTGCTTCTGCCGCATGGCGACCGTAAAACATCACACCGTACGTGTAATTGATATTGCTATTATTCCGCTTGCAGGACACGCAAGTGATGAACATCACGCTCTTGTTCGGTTGGCTGTTGGTAATGTGTGTTGTGTGTCCTGCAATACCTTCTATTTTTGAAAATTAGTGAATCAACAAGATCTTAGCTTGTGACGTTTAAGATTTTCAATGGGCAATAGAGTCAAATGATATAATGCAGGCCGAGTTCAGAGGATTGTGAATTTCATTTTTTGTGCGGAACGGGTTAATGTTTGGAAACAGTTAAGGGTGTACAATGCAATCAACACATATTTTTAACTTGTTCGGTGCTACATTTTAAAATATCGCAATGAACTGGTTTTTGATAAAATATTTCAAAGAAATAAATAATCAAATAATCAAATAGACTTAGACTTTTCCGGAACCCTAATATTTGGACTAAAATTGTTACAAAAGGTATAAGTTCCTGATCAGACGCCGCCATCTAAGGCGGCGTTTGATTTGGGACTGCACTGATTGCGATGTTGATGTCGGTCGGCAATGGCGGTGAAAGGGCTTAACGGCTCAATTGCTAAAATGAAATTGAAAATTATACGATGTGGATCAAGCTCTTATTTTTTTTAAGAATGAGCATTAAGACATTACCTTAAACCTTTTTCGCAATACAAACGCTCCTTTACACCTTTTTTCACATAGTTGGAAACAATATTTTAAAAGGCAAATGCTCATTGTCATGCATTGATTTAAGATAAATAAAAATGCATTGTTTCTTTGCCTAAATCTGCACCATTATCATCAATATTTTACCAAATATCTTAGTCTATAATCTAAATATACATACTATACATCAGTTAACATGTCATTAGATCGATCTGCATTGTATCCTAGTGATGGTTGTGAAAACTCTCGGCTCCTCTGCTTTATCCGTAACTGTTTCAAAATCGAAAAGCTTTTTTTACTTCTTCAAATTACAAATACTAAGTAAATAAAACCAAACACCGTAAAACTACATACTCAAGACGTTTTGAAACGAGGAAGGACAAAGCGGTTGACATGTTAAGTTCCGACCTAAGTTCGTGGTTAGTCACAGGCAAAACAAAGTATCTGAAACTAAAGTTGTCCACAATCTAATCACTGAATTTAATCGCAAATAAAGGTTTACATCTCGAAAGTTTCCCTTTTATTCTGGACGCAAATTTAGACAGGACATGTGTGCATCATATGATATTCGCTTTATTGACTGATACATAGAGTATCTAACACATGTTGCCTTTTAAAATCAAGGTTTTTAAACAAGTATATAATAAATGTTATATCGTCAGATGGTCTTAATGTATACTTTAGAATCATATAATGCATGCATACACTCAATATTTACACGTTAAATACCGTCTTAATTCTGTTCTCCAAGAAGCGCTTTTTGGCGCCTTTGAAGTAGATGTCTATTGGAAACACTGTAGGATATTGAGGATATCCTCTTGTACGTACAATGGTTTCAAACAAAACAATGAAAAAATAAATTTGCTTTTGCCTAGATATAGTCGACGTTTGTTAGCTCGAACTGTCGAAATAAGCTCGACTTAACCGAAGTTTGAGCTAAACGATATTTCAAAACCTAGTGCATATGATAATCTGTTGTTGGTAAAGTTATGAAATATCTTATATCATGTGTTAAATAAAGCACATTTGTCTAGATAGCAAGCAGTGTGGCTCGGCGTCTGATCTGGGGGTCATGCTGCTTTCTATTTGGAATTCAATTTTGATTCTCCGGGACTTTTGTTTCAGTTCGAGCTAAATTGGAGTTCGGGCTAAGCGAGCTCGACCTATCGAATTTCGACTGTATTAATGATTTTCATCAAATATTTTTTATTGTGAATGAGTCTGATAATAACACATGGAGTCAATGGTTGATGGTCTTTTTGGAAGAGTGCAGCACTCTGTTGATCTTTGTATTGAGGAAAACTAGCTGGGCACAGTCATTCCAAGTGTTTATATATTATACTTAGCAAAACAATTAAAAAAAACTGCGAAGCTGCGAAGGTTTTTGCTCAGATATGTACAAACTCCAGTAGTTTGGACACAATTCAGGAAAATCCATAAATTTCTTAAATGAAAAAATAGAAAGAAAATAGAAACCGGGACATCCCGTATCCTCAACAACAAATCCCATGCGTATAACCACATAATTTCCCCGCTAGTACGGCTATCATTTATTACAGTTTAGAGCCAGATCAGATACCATGCTTCAAGGAAACTGATTGTTACCCCGAGTATACATTTTTTCACAAAACATACATCTCACAATTCCTTGTGTTTTTAGAATGCACAAATGTTTCATAAGTTGCCGAGTTACAGGTGAAGGTATTTACTTGGTGAAATATTAGAATGCACAACGAACTATTTGCTTAATTTTACATATGCTTCCTTAAACATGTTACGGTAATAGTCGGCTTCAAGCCTGATAAAAAATGAAACACAAAGTTAATCTATAAATATACAAACACGTTCATAAGATATACCCCCTTCACCATCACGGACCTTATGGGCGTTAATATAATATAATAGTCATTTGCAAGCATCCGTAAATAACTCGCCAATGTCCAAAAATAACTCGTCAATATCCATAAATAACTCGTCACAACTCGACAAAACTCGTAAGTATTATTAAGATTCCGTAAGATAACAAGTTTGTTGACAAGTCACAATCTTATTACGATTATCAACGGAAGTTTGACGATCCGTATGTATCGCAACAACATGTAACCTGCTCACATTGATTCCAAAATGAATAATACCATTGTTTTAATGTTGAAACTAGTCCACAACCTTCTAGTTGAAGGAGACATTGTAAAATGTCTTAATGTTGGTGCAAACGTTTTAACTCAGATAACATGTTCTCTATTTAGATTTCGAATAGTGAAGTAATTCACTAAATCGTTTTAAATTTGATTAATCAGTTTTTAAATATTTTGAAGAGAACCAGACGACGAGTAACGTTTTATGCATTGTACGGATTAAGGCTGTTTTTATAATGATTTGACGACCCAAATCCAGAATTCAATACTGTAAGTAAATGAATATGCCAATTCATAGTGAAAGAACCGTTAAATGTTTAGGCCAATTTGCGACAGTGAAATTGAGATTTGAACAGTAGGCGGGCACGATTGTATAACCCGACTTACGCCGATCGGCATATCTCGGGCTATCCCGACCACGTGCACCGAACCGTACTAGTGAATCGAGTGGACTGATACTCTCCAATGCCCCGGTCATTTTTTGTCGCTTAGATGTTCATTCGGAACATGCGTCGTGGTGTTTCAATCGGGCTAAAGGCATAACCCGCCGGTGTACCGATTGGTTGCGCGCGCATCTTGCCCGAATGAATCGATTGCACATTCAGTGCACCGGCGGTGTACCGGGGCAAATCGGGACTAACATACAATCGTGTCCGCCTAAATATTTTCAAACCGAATATAATACAGATCAACCATAGAGACTCGGAGTGAGATCATGACCTATGCGAATATCCGCTGCTGCTTTTTGCCGTCCTTATTTCTTTTCGCTCTATTTGCGTCCACGGTGTATTTTTTTTTATCTTTGTTTTACATTTTTGCATTTGTTTTTCGTCCACTGTATTAATTTTGGTCTTTTTCGGTCCTTTTTGCTTCCATTGCGTTACTTTTATATACGAAAATGAATACTATTCGCAAAAAGAGCTCCGTATTACATCTCGCTCCTATTCGGTCCTTTTTGCTTCCACTCCAATGTAATAATAAACGAAAATGAATATATTTAGCGAATTTCAGCAAAATGGAGAACGATATGGAATAATATTGCGAAAACCCGACGGAAATTAACAATAAAGTATGACAAATGAAGGAAATTGTAAGTCTGAATATAAACATATTTCATGCTAAGAAATCGATCTTTTGTATATATTTCTTTTTCATAAATATGCCTGCAACTACTTCGTTTAAACGGGCTTTTATTTTTTTGTATTAATATCGAGTGGGACGAGTTAAATATCATTCGATCTTACACTGTAAAGTGCAATTATTCTATTTCTTACATGTACCTTCTTGAAATTTAAATTTTTGACAGTTTTAGATAAGAAAAAAAATGTGACCAAGTCCAAAAAAAAAAAAAAGTCAAAAATGTTTGACCACAATACCAGAAGTCAAAAAATGTATATATATATAAAAAAAAAAAAAAATGTGAGTAAAAAAAAATGTAAAATAAAAGTGAAAATCAGCAGTGAAAAGATAGGATTTTCTTTCACTGAGAAATCCCTACAAATCACCGTTAGGCATGTAAGAAAATTATATTTAAACCCATTCGCCGCCATGGGCGTCTCAAATCACCATCGCAATCCGTGAAGTCCCAGATCAGATGCCGCCTTAAAAGGCGGTCTCGTATCAGGGACTTCACTGTTTTGCAACAAATTTAGACCGAATATTTATTTTTATTTTGAAAAGCCGAAGTTTGTTTTATTTGCTCATGCCGAGCAAATGCTTCATTTCCTACATTGTTTCAATAGTCGCCAGTAATAAAGGCTCTAAAATACTCTTCTGTGTAGGAACAGTTAACTCACAGATAAAAAGTCGTCGGTTAAAACTGTTATCTACTCTTATATGAAACATAATCAAGTTCACCCAAAAATTGAGTATGTTGTCTGGGTGTTAAATAGCTTAATTTACGATCAATCACCGAGTTACTCCAGATCTGATCCGAGCTGTTTGTATATATCACCACATTCATGAATAATAGTGTAGTGGTTTAAGGGCTTATTAAAGCTAATATGTATCCATGAGATACAGCCTCGACAATTATTAAAATGCTGACTATTGTCTTAAACAAGACAAGTGTTGGTGGTTTTCTTAAATCATATATTTAGTACTATTTGTGTAATACCTATAATGTCTGAATTATAAGTGTCCTCTTGAAATACGATTTATAAACATAGCCTATTGACTATGAAAACGATCCAGTATTTGCTTATGTTTTACATATGGGCCACGTCACGCGAAAAGGGACACTCGGACATACAGTGAATTTTCGATAACTCGAAATTCGATAACTCGAAATCCTAATTTGTCGATCTTTTAAGCTGTACCAATA
>JAULCE010277292.1:0-10815 GCA_032359355.1 Macoma nasuta | reverse complement strand
TTTCGGCTTTTCCGCGGTAGTCTCCCGGCGGTACAAAATTTATAACAGTGGCCTCAAAAGCAACATTTTCATACGAAGAACTTCGTATATAATTGTATAGTGTTCAGAAATACATGCTGCAAATACATGTATCGCTTTTTTCATCATTGAATTCTTTATTCACCTGTAATCTTAAAAAAAATGAATTGTATTTCGGTATTTCGGTTGTGTTTCGGTATTTCGGTTAATCGTGTAACCGCATAACCATTTCCTCCACAGAAGCGCCTTTTAGTGCCTCTGTAACTGATGACTTTTGAAAATATTGTAGGAAATGATGCATTTATTTGATACAAGGAAATACTTCATTCCCAACAATGATTTCGATACAATTCAAAAACAGCATTTTTCTTTTGCCTAGATTTTCATATTTCTCATCAGATTCCTTCCTTGTGGATTTGTCTAAAAATAGCCTGTGGAGGACAGGGTTAAGACCTAGAACAGCCACTATATCTTTGATGTGGCATCTGATCAGGGTCGAAACTGATGGCTACACAATGGAGCAACAAGTTTTTTTGAAACAGTTTTCATCATGATCAGACACAATTTATTCAACTCGGCAACTGGTTTGGGCCTAGACTGTTTGAAAACTTTGAAAAATATATCCATGAAGTTTCAAGTCTATAGTACAAATGCTTTTAGAGTTATGCGCATCACAAAGATTTCTGGATGTATGGACAGATGTATGGACAGATGTATGGACATTCTTACCAGAGCTACATTATGGAGTTGTCTTTTGTTCCACGGTGTGAAATTTAACCCAACAATGCCAAAAATAACCCCACAATGCAAACGGAATGAATGCCATCAAAAAGAACTATTGTTATGAGAAAAATAGACCAAACCTTACAATGTATCTCTCGTATGTGCTAACGTACCAGTGGACAGACAAAGGCAAATCTATATGCCCCCCACCCCTCTTTAAGTGGTGGGGGCATAAAAAGCATGTGTAGAAAAGAGTTAGGAAACCAACGTACCAGTTTGGGTTCCTTGAACTGCTGGCTGTCTATCATATCCCACGCCCCCAATCCCAGGCCCAGCATCCTCAATAGCAGCAGCATGTCCGTGCTCTCCTGAAGTAACAGAGCAACATACAGTCTTACCTATCTTTAGAGGCCTCACAAATACATTTGTCATTTGCATTTTTAAGACAGGTGGTCACTTAATACAAAACAAAAGAAATGCAGAAAGCTCCTATAGGAGCTTTCTGCATTACGTTTCTTTTTCATTAAAGATGATCACGACAGTTGATTTTATTACGCATAAGTAAATATAACGTACATGTAAGCTAAGTGTAATCACTGCTAGCCTGCTAGGCGCGTCTGTCGTAGGGTCGTAAGTTCGAATCCCAGAATGGGTGCGAGTTTTTTTTTTTTTTTAAATATGGTTTGCTAAGAGTGTTGCTGTAACTATGTATTAATAATGACACTTAATATTATGTTTATGGCATTTGAATCTGTATGTCAAGCCTTACTGTATGTGTTAACAACTATTTACTAGCTTGGAGCAACATTTCAGGTGCATATAGCAACTAAAAATCTATTTTCTGTAAAAACAGGTGACCCCTATTTTTCAGAGCTGGCATTGATAGAAAAAGGCTTAAAGCTGTTGTATAAAAAAATCAAAAAAATCATCTATCTGTTTGAGCATTTAAAAAAAATACTTTGAAAAGTGACCACAGTAATTGTGTTTTATCTTCTTATGAAATATGTATTTTTCTGTATTTAAGCTTTTTTTTTTTATGTTAGCTGCACGTTTGACCATCTGTTGATTTTTGTTAATGAGATATGAAGTGTTGGCAACCAAATGATGTGTAAACAAACTTAAAATTGGGAAATGAAAAAAATACATATCACGTTGAATGTTACGTCTATGAAACATTGACCGCGCCTGCCAAAAAATAAGATACACTAAAGAAAGGCTCATATTTTTTTTAAAGGATGGTGACCCTACAATTTTATTTCATATTCTTATAGCCTATGCCATATACTATCTAGACACAAACTTCAATAAAATTCTATCTGCTTCCTAAAAATGGTGAAACTGTAGCGATCGTCTTTAAGTGACCACCTGCATTAATAATCCCTATGATCACTTATTTGCTGCTTGTGGGCCTATACAGGTCAGAGCTCCCATCCTGCTGCTGTAATTGACGGATCGCTGAAGCTCCCGAAGCCGCGCCCCCGTAAATCAAGGGAGATTACTCTTATCATCTCCGACAAGGTAGACGGTCTATACAGACGCCATATTGTCTGCAGGTTCCTGCAGACAATATGACGGCTGTATAGACAGTCTCTGAGTTACACTTTCCCCAGCAGTACCGCTCATCATTTGAAAAATGTATCATAAAACACCTTTGCTTACAAAAAACAACCCTCAAATGTCAGAGAAAATGGCGGACGACGTCATCTCCGTCATCACAGGTATGACGTTAATATGCGGCGATATCTGATTGGTTAAGCGTGTTGTCAGCGATCCGTCAATTGTCATCAGCTTGATACATGTATTTATAAATCATGTTAAGTTTCACTTCAAATTTGGTGAAACTATTGTCCGAGTGTAGAACTGTTTGTATCCGGATCAGACACCGTAATGTAAGGAAGCTCGGAGTGCATATTTCAACCAGCCATTTGAAATATAACTAAGATATCAGTCGACAGGAAAAGGTTTAACTATTTTTACTTTTTCACAAATACTTGAAGTAAATACTTGAAGTAAATGCTTAAAGTATTTGTGAAAAAGTAAAAGCTGATCTTGGCACATTTTGTGATGACCAACGTGTCTCTTTTCAAGGTCAAATATACTTTAACCCTAGAGTCAAAATTTTATATTGTTAAAATTTATGGTTAATTTATTTGAACCAGTAAAAGCAGTTGGAAATTGGGCTAAGCACTTTTCCCAAAGAGGCATGAGAACTCCATTATCATAAAGGCAAGCAGTGTGGATCAAGATCAAGGATTGATAATAGTCCTGTCCTGAAATTCGACTTAATCGGGACTTAGACATAACCCTTTTCTCTATAGATAAGCCTTTTGATGCCTCTGTAGCAGATGACTATTGAAAGCATTGTGGAAAATGGAGCATCTAATCATATTGAGCAAAGGCTTCATTTTCCACAATATTTTTAAAGCCATTAAAAATTGTCATTTTCCTTTCTCCTCGATAATCTTCCTATAAAATTATCATAAACTTTCAGTGTTTATCATGATGAGTAAGAAAGCATAACGAGTAAATAGTTAACCAATAAGTCTACTGTTCTGATTTCAGCTTCAGTGTCAGCAGTCGGGATGTACACAAATTGATGGCTTGGTGCAAAACAATTGTAACTCCTTCACAAATGTGAAGGAGTTACAATAGTTTTGCACCAAGACATCGAATTTCATGTATACAAATGCTTACCCTTGGTATGATGTCATTGTTGATGCAATGTTGCTGTACCTTCATTATTGACAGTGCTACAGTATTCAGAGCATATGGATCACACAAGATCATAGACAGGTCCCTGAAATATAGTTGGTAAATTATTATTTAACCTTCACTTGTCAATCACATATATTTCAGACCAAGATTAGTAGAAATACCTAACAAATGATAATGCTAATTTGTAGTACTTTTTGTGTAACATTTTTTCTTCCTCACTGTATTAAATAGTTAAGAAACTTTCAAAATAATGTCACATCTTGCATGATCTAACCCTCTCAGATTAGACAAGCTGTCCAGTTTAGACCCAGATCATATGCTGCATAGCTAAATTTGTCAATGTACATGTAGCAACCGGTCTGGATATGCATACTCTATATGGAATATTTGGCCCCATTTCCTGCAAAAAACAATCAAATGTGTCAGTGTCCGCAGAAAAGGGGCTTATGACCTTCCATAAAGCCGACCCAGACCAGCTGTTGTTTTAACAACACAGGTGTCTATTCAGGCTCTACTCTGTTTGGAACTCATCAGAATCAACAGTATTTTGTTAATAATCAATGAAAACAGTTTTGACTAAGATCAGACGCTGCGTTTCCAACGCAGCGACTGATCTGAGTCAATACTGTTTTCAGTCCCATAAGCCCCTTTTCTCCAGTCGTTGACACATATTTACAATTTGTTACAGATAAGAGGGCAAAGTGAACCCCTATTCATTGAAAACAAAGTAGGACACTCAAAAGTATAATCTTACACTGCTGGTTAAGGTTAATCAAAAATGGGGTCACTAAATAAAGTAATGCAGAAGAGATTTTTGCGTTGTGTTTGTTCTGCCTTGAGTGACTACCTGCCTTTAGCAGTTTCGATGCTTCTTATTTACAGCTTGCAGAGTTTGACTGTATCACGGTGATTACCTGACAATGCTGCACAGACTCTGTCTGTGGCCAGATCTACAGGGCTTCTGATTTTTCAGGATCTGTACAGACTCAAAATGGTTCCTCACCGCTGTACTGATAGACGGACACTGCTCCGAGGTCACCTGAAGTATATAAAACATAAGGCCCTGTGTCACAATACTTTGCAACATAAGGTTTGCTCCTTGGTAAGAAAGGCAATAAGTTTGTGAATTAAGTCTTAAAACGAAAGTAACCCTTCTCCATACCACCACCACTTTGGCATCATTGATATACGAGCAAAGTCCCGTAATTTATTGAAGCAGCCAAAAACACTCTTTTATAATAATCTACACACTGAGGTTGTTCATTTGTGAATGTTTTAATACCTGTACATGTGCAGTTATTGTTCGAAGTTTTTGACCACCCTGAGAGATTAGAAATACACACACACACATTGTGGAGACATTAAATAGGAGCGGCAAAGATTTACACAAACCAAACACTCCATGGGGGTGGGGTTTTGACATAACATTTCATATAGAAAGAGTAAGGTTTTCATAAGCCATTCTTAATCAACAGAACAAGTTGCGATTAGACACAGTCGCTAGAGCAAACAATTGCACAATTGTTTTAGTCATAAGGTGTTCACAAGCACACCAAACACTCGAATGGCCACTCGCAACATTCATAAGAAATTCACATTTGTATACATTCCCAATAATCTGCAAAAATTCACATGCACTCTCACCATTAGTAGATAACAAGACTGAACTCTTTGCAAGCTGTAGACAAATTATGTATATAATTATATTATCAATGATGATCTTTGCACATATTTTGGATACAATGGTGGTGCTTGATCTGGGTTCAAAATTGTTAACAATCATTTTTACATTTTTATACAAATTGTCTTGGAAAGAAAACAATTTCCAAAATGTTCCCCACAAAATTAAAAGGTATTTCAAAAATTTAGCATGCAAAGAGTTGAAGAAATCACTGAGGTAACACAACATACCACAACAGGACATCCTCCGAACATAACATAGCCATCCTTACCACTGGCGATATACTCCTTGGTGCAGAGTCTGTACATCTGAAATACAATAGATGTCAACAGTACTAGAGAACACAGTTCAAATTCACCAACAAAATCTCAGGCTCAACACCAAGATTATTCTTGAGATTTGAGGCTGAGAATGTAATGGCGAATACAAGGCCAGAACCAAAAATATTTAATGTTCTTCCAATGTCTACTTTCAGAAAGCGTGGTAATTACTGTAAGTCTTTTATCATAAATAACTACCAGTAATGGAATAACTATGCAAACCAGCTAGCTTGAAACGGGAGGATAAGCTAGCTCAAAACGCCAAACCAAGGACCATCTATCAACATAGCATATGATGTTAATGTCATATGGTTGTTGTTATGATGACACATTCTACCTCCTGCATATTATGGCAAAAATAATGGCAAATATTATGACATTTTGCCTTATGTGTGCAATTTTCTATAAAATTGTCCTTATTTCCTTATCAACGAGGCATTTGTTGTCTTTAATGATCACTTTATGCAGAACAAGAGTAATGCAGAAAGCTCTCGAAAGAACTTTCTCCTTGACTTTTGTTTGTGCAAAGTGACCATCTGTTGTTTCTAGACACTATGATATCTTAATTGATGGCCGCTCAAGACAGGGCTGGCTGCAGGGCTACAGATTTTCATGTGTTAATGATACATTTTAGTCAAAATATCAATATTTCTTCACCAAATACTATAATGTGACTACTCATTAGCATTGTCTTGAAAAGACGATTCTAATGAGTGGTAACATTACAGGGTTTGGTGAAGAAATAAGAATTTTAGCATTTTTAATACACATGTTATCTGGAACCCTGTGTGACTGTATGTAGAACCCTACACAAGTTCCCTGCTACCTTTTCCATGTCTACATCCTCATCCTGTACTTTGACCAGGTCAGGGTCAACCCTTTGACCAGCGGGTTTACTAGGGTCAAAGGTGAATCTGATGCCCGACAGCTGTGGGAAGCGCCCCTCTAACTTTGGATACTGGGATACACCGTTCTCCAAGGCCTTAACCAAGCCTTTACCTGTAACGGAACCCAATCATTACAAAAATATACCATCCAGGTTGAGTTCATGAATGAGTTGGGTTTACCGCACTGCAACACAAGAATTAGCATTCCCTTGCTCCAAGATGGTCTTTCTTTTCATTGTGGTGAGTCTAAAATAGCACATGATGCAATGGACTAATTTAGAATGAAAGTACCGTCCCCGTAGCTCAGTGGTTAGCCCCTGCTTGGGGTTCAGAAGGTTCCAGGTTTGAATCCCGGGCTGGGACAAATCATAGACTTGAAAATTGGTAGTAATGTCTTCTCTCCTTGAGGTTCAGGATTTCAGGTTAGCATTACGACTGGTTCGTTAGTGTCAGAATAAAGTGACCAGCCATGTCCAGACCCAGGTGTACCTCATAAGTCACCAGGAGTGTTGAAGTCAGAGGTGCTGAGCTGTTGTGGCACACTACTAATCAAAAGCGCAGAACCATGCTATAAAGCCCTTCAGTGAACGAAAACAATAGAAAAAAGAAAAAGAATGAAAGTTTATATCATAAATGACGTTGCCAGTGTGATATAATGTCATTATATATTTTTCGATATATAACTAGTGATATAAAAGTGCTAATTAACGTCATCATGAATAGCGTTAAAATGACTGCACTATATAGCGACATTATATGTGTTAAGCGCTAATAATCGCCGGATTGGAGTTTATAATATAGATAGAATATAACATTCATGGTCCTTCAATGTGGTATTTATTAAACTCGTTTACTAAAATTGATGAAAACTCGCCAAAGCTCGTTTTTATCAATTTTAGAAAACTCGTTTAATAAATTCCGAATTGAATGAAAACTCATGCAATATCCTCTTTAAACCAGACAGGTCCTTCATGGAATGGCAACTGAAAATATTGTAGGGAGTTTAGCATTTGCTAATAAGCAAATGCTCCATTTCCAACAATGTTTCAATACAATTCTACAATATATTCTCCCTTTTCCTAGATATCCTTCCTTTCAACAGATTCTTTCCTTGTGGACACTTCTAAAACTAGTTTGTGGAGGAAAGGGCTACTCTACCTGAGATCTCTATCACACACAGGGGGTCTACAAAGGGGAGGATGGAGAGCAGGTCTCTCAGCTTGAACTCGCCGCTGTCGTGCACCCTGTCCGAGCGCAGGGTACCGGAGTTGAGGAGACAAACATCTGCAGGCACAGCCTCCAGTACAATGTCCGTGATAAAATTACCTGAAAATATACAAACAATTGTCAGGACGCAAGATGAGGCTGGGTATCTTCAACATTCTTTGATATGTTTCAAAATATCTCAACAAAACCCTATGTTGTGACCATTTATTAGAATCGTCTTGTATAGGGTTAAAGAGATCATATAACACAAATGTTATTGATTTATCTCAGTTGCTCATTCTGTTTAAAAAGTTTATTCTAAACTAGTCAACTACTATCATTATATTATGGCCAGCGTCATGCGAAAAGGGGCACTTGGACATTGCAAACAGTGCATACCCAGATCAGCTGCCACATTTCTGACGTGGCATCTGATCAGGGTCTGCACTGTTTGCAATTGTAGAGGACCTCACATTTTACATGTAAATGAATAGAAACTAGAAATTTCAATGACCAGATGTTACGTTAATAGCAAGGAAAATGATCTGGATCTTCACTTTTAAATGTCCGAGTGCCCCCTTTCGTGTGATGCGGCCCATATATCTCTACTCCATATAAACACCTGCCACATGGCCTCTGCAACAGGGGATTGTTGAAATGTAATGGAGCATTTATGTAAGTGCAATGCAACAAGGAAGGAGATATTGAGTTCTTGCACTGAGGGGACACTTAATTTATTTTGCTCATAATGAGCAAATGCTCCATTTTCGACGATGTTTTCAAAACCATTCAAAATTGGCCTTATTGTTTCCATTAGACATTCACTCTTTTCATATGATGGTTTCATTGGGGAGGAGTCTAAAATACTTCAAAATAGTATATGAACTAAAGTGTTATCTAAGCCTGAACTGTAGTTGCTTACCCAGGTTAGTCTCTTGACTTCTCACTGAGGAAAATCTACCGTCCATTTTCGCACCCATGTTGCCTAAATGTTCATCCATCTTACCGTCAATCTCAGCTGTAAACATAAACAGAAAACGAAGAATCTTTAACATAGCACATCCATAGGTAAAATAGGTCAGGGTACGAATATTCCTAGTCCAAAAATATAATATCTTGAAGTTCACGCCCAATCTATCCAAAAGTTACTGATATGTGAGTGCTATAACATACCCTAACTAAATAACCCATTACTTCCTATTATAATGCTTATTTTGAATACCTCATATTTACACTGTAAAATAGATATTTTTAGATACAGTGTAAAAAAGAAGTTTTCGTGGATTGTGGCAACTCTATTGAGCGGTCACAAGAGAGGCTTTTGTAGTGCACTTAAAAGATACTTATTAACCCATTCCTCCACAGAAGCGCCTTTTAGCACCTCTGTAACTGATGGCTGTTTAAAACATTGTAGAAACTGAAGCATTTGCTCGTAACAAGCACATGCTCCATTTCCTACAATGATTTCAATACATTTAAAAATTGTGTTTTTCTTTTGCCTCCTTTTTTTATTTTTCATCAGATTCTTCCCTTGTGGGTTAAAAGGTTTTCGAAACATCACTGGGTTATTTCTATTTACTCTTTTTCTCTCCCTTTCCCCAGTTGCAAGTTCTAAATTTCAATACTAGACAGTTTTTATTTATGTTCCAAGAATTAACTCTTACGGTTTTCGATATGCAGACGTCACGCTTCATATTTATCACTGATTTACTGTTCTATTAAAGAAACCCTGCTCTACAATTTATATTGATGTTCGCTCGGTTCGTTCCCGGTAAAGAATACATGTAGTTTGATTGTATAAAATATAGGTCACGGGCCCTAGACAATGTGTATATTTAAAATGTTAATAAAGTCTTCACCAAACCATCTTCAGTATCAGTTATTAACTATTTCATAAAACTACCCAGTATTACAATGTATATTGCTGTATGCTCGATTCGAGAACAGGGCCCTCGATAACGTTCATATTTAAAATATTGAAACGCTTAATTCTTCACCAAATTCAATGGAATGACCACTCGTTAGAATCGTCTTGAAATGACCATTCTAACGAGTGGTCATCCCATAAGGTTTAGTGAAGATATTCTATTTTTGTCAAAAATGTAACACTTACGGATGTTTTTCTGGAGCCTTGTCTAAGGTAGACCCCGAGTCTTACTTATATTATTTCGGCTCCCTTTCCGCAGAAAAGGTGTTAATGCAAAATTTGTATTTGAAGACAGACTGATTATGGATTATAAACATGTTAACAAAAAGACTCTAAAACGATAAAAACGTTAAAGGGCTAGTCCTGTATTCTTACAATCGTATAACCGTACTTTAACATTTGCTAATAATGCGTCACGTTTCAGTGTCAAGTGCAAATACTATCCACTACATTTATAAACGGTTTGAAAACAGGTTTGAAAACAATAATAAAATGTATTAAAATGTTCTAACTCTCCGCGCCCCCCCCCCCCCGCCCCAATGATGCCACTCATGACGCAAGTGATGTGAGTTTTGAAGGTTTAAACCCATCCGCCACCGTAGTCGCCTATATGCGCCGTTGAAAATAGTGCAGTCCCAGATCAGACGTCTGATACGGGACTGCACTATTTCCGAACAAATGTTATTCCCGTGTTAACAGTTTCAGAACAGACAAAATTTATTTAATCCTCTCTGTGAGTCACAACCGACAATTTTAGATTTAGCGTCAGAAGGGTAAAACAGGTTTATATGTAGCCACATCCGAAACCGCGGCGCATCTGAGCGTAACAGGTAAAAACCATCAATTTATTTAGTCACTGTATCAGAACTGTTCATGTATCATTTCATCACGAACCGGGGTTTGTTCGTATTTGACATTTCGAGGAAAGAGAAACATGTCTGGACATCATGAAAATTAAGTCAGACTGAATGAAATGAACGGAATAATACATATTGCACCTATTAATATGCCACGTCATAAATGTCTGTCTAGGGACTGCCATTACTTCTCCTCCGTCATTAAGCCTATATTCGTTTCCGAAAACATGATACATTTACCAAATGAATTATTTATTTCGACAGCCTTGACAAGACATAGGCTAGTCTGGAAATTAGACCGTTTACTTTAATGCCTTTCACAGACATTTTCGCTTAGTAATATTTAAAGGCGTTTGCGGCAGTAAGGGTAATTTTTATCTAAATAATAGATTTTGTTTAAACTTTGTATGTTGAAAGACCATGCAAATACTTGTAAAAATATGAAATAAAAAAGGGGGTCACCGATATTTTTAAAATATTA
>JAULCE010277181.1:0-10815 GCA_032359355.1 Macoma nasuta | reverse complement strand
TGTCTTGCACATCTCCACTTCATAGAGACACTCCACGTCAAGTTTCGTTGGATTCCATTCAGTAGTTTCTGAGATCTCGCGCTGACAAGAAAAACGTTACACACGGACAGACGGACGGACCCACGATTTGATGGTAATGTGACCCCTGTTTATGTGACCCAGTCCAACCATTTAAGGTGACACTCGAACGTGATCTTACGAAATACATGTTGTGTGACAGTTGTACTATTCTTATGTGACATAAACATCGAGTGGTTCTTTATGTGACAGCCATTTTAAGTGACCATTTTCCTACAATTAATGTGACTGATGAAATGCTTGTTAGGTGAACATTTTAAGATTTTTAATTGACTAAAAGATGAGACCTTTGAGTGACTGCAATATAAGTGAACATTTTATTCCACTATTAAATGTTAAAAGTATCAAGTTCACCTCATGTATAACAATACCAAATATGTTTTATCCACATCCTCACCTTAATATGTCTGATAATAATTTACACTACACTTGACAGCAGACAAAATATGTAAAGAAAACTCGAACATGTTAGCAGCCAACAACTTTTCTGCAATAAAAGTGCAAGTGGCAGCTGATCCAAGTCTGCCTTGTTTACAAATGCATGATGGCCAATTTGTAATACTATATTAAGAATCTATTTGAATACATGAAACCTGATATGGAGAACTTGAATGCATGAAACCCGATATGGCGACCTATCATTGCCGATCTGTTCGATTCAGTTTAAAATTATGTTTTTAATTAATCCATTCCTACTTTCACCTAGTCTATATTACAGTTGATCCACGAATTATTGGATACATCTTAGTCTGATCAAAGTCCCTGGGTCCAAGCCCTCTCAAGATATTGATCGGAAACCGTTTTTCAACTAAAGGTCACAGTGACCTTGACCTTTGACCCACTGACCTCAAAATCAATAGGGCTCATCTGCTAGTCATGACCAATAAGCCTACCCCAAGTATGAGGTTCCTGGGTCAAAGCGTTATCAAGTTATTGATCGGAAACCAGTCGATCTAACGACCGGCCTACATGTGCAAAGCAATATACCCCCCTTTTTTCAAAAGGGGGCATAATAAAAAGTCTAATAATAATCATGCAACATCCTATATCTTCTGTACTTGACAGATTCTTTCTTCCTATATACAGTTCAGTGCAGTTTGGACTTTGCAGATAGATCCATTAAATCCTAACAGAATGGTATGATAAAGTCCCAGACCAAACAGTAAAAAGAGCTTCAGTATTATTGTGCCGTTGAAAAGATAAGCAAAGCTCTCCTCTGATGTAATTGTAATTATGTCTTACTGGTTGTATTGTAAGGCAGATGTAAATACATTCAAATATGTTAGGTCCAACTGAATTTAAGTCCTTCAATAAAAGATAAAAAGATAAATAGCAAGAAGTATGGATCCAGATCAGATGCAGTCACTTGTCATCCGATTTCGAGCTGAACTGATTGCTACTTTGATTTTTTATTTAATCAATCACATCATATTGGTGAATTTTATAAACTAATTAACAATATTTTACCAAATATTCAATTTTATGATATAATGTTGGCTCAAATTTCCAATACATGGAACAAAATTATATAGGTCGGTATGAAATTGAGGTAACAGTATTTGACTGTATGTTACATTTTGTAAACTTCACTCATAATCGACTGTCAAGGATTCATTGACATCAATCTTGGGTTATCAACCAAAACAAAGTAGTATCTAGAACTTTTCATTTATTATAAAAACCAATCCAAACTTAAGTTTGTCTGAACAACATTGTATCAAACAGCAAAGTTTATGAAAATGATAGTTTTAGATAAATCAAGTTACAATTTTGTTTCTCATCCTAATTAACAAGGCCGATACTCGTGAACACAAGTACAGTAATCATAGACTGAAAATAAAAACTAACTGTATTTGTTATCCAAAACACAAACTGACAATGTCATGGTCTAAACCCCCACCACTCAACCCTTTCCCTTATGCATATGGCAATACAAACAGCCTGAATGTCAGATCAGACTTGTGGGTCCTGAACTGAATCAAGACTGTTTGCATAGGCAATCACTTGCAGGAATCCCGCCATTAGAATGATAAGAGTAAAACTCTGTGTTCTGTGATAAAAACTCTCACTTGATCATATATTCATTTCAGATGGATTTTTTCCCAATGAGGAGTTAAGTGATAACCCTTTATGTGTTTAATATTCATGCAGAGTGACCTGCTATGCATTATATACCAAGATCATAAGTTATTTTAATAAAATTGATATTTACTCAGCAAATGGTTTGTTTGTTTTTGTAGGGTTTTACGTCACTTCGACAATAACAGTATTTCAGTCATTGTGCAATGCCCAGCTAATTTCTAGTGGAGGAAGACCCAAAAAACCCGTCCGAGTTGCACATACAGACAACTGGGTAGAACCACTGACCTATCGCAAGCCAGCACTCGGCAAATGGTACAAAATTTGATCTTATAATATCAAAGAAGACCTTGATCAGGCAGGTTCTATTAAAACAGGAGTCTTGTAGAGCTCAGTCTTCATTTTTACTCTCTCGTGTTCAGTAATTTGTTGTCTGCTCAATTGTAATCTGCAACATTTTAGAAAACATGGTGTTTTTGTAGAAAACATGGTGTTTTTTTGTATATCTGAATGTGGTGTAAAGAGAGTCTTGGTGGCAAGCAGTCTGGATTTCAGATCAGGCCCAACATTCTGACCCTCTTTATGCAGCATTTGGATATTCCAAGCATTTTTTCTAAATTGTTCAGATGACAATTAAGTAGACAATAAATTACTGAATGTGCAAAGAGCTAAACCATTGTTACTGTACAGTAAACATAGCTATGGATAAGATAACATTCTAAGGCATAACTTCCGAATTTTCCTACAAATATTCCTTAATCTATAACAATTTGTTAGAAGCATCTCCAAGAGATGATTCTAATGAATGGTCATATTTTAAAGATTTGATAGGGAAGTAGCCATGGACATTATTAAAATAAACTCCGGTAAACCCAGTCCGTGACACAATTTGTTAAGACTAGCTGATGATCTAGATGAAATCTAAAGCCACATAATATACTCCCATCACCACTCTTTATTTTCTTTTCCTTTATGATCAAAAGCGTATGGCAGGGCATTAAACAGCGTTGAGTCCAGATCATGCTCACTCTCAAAATTTTATCCTCAAATATTGACCTCAATTTTATTGCCTCTGCACTATCAATTTTGTCTGCCTGTGGATCATGGAATGTTTCACAGACAGACGAAATTTTAGTGTGGTAGCAATAAAATTGAATGAGATATCCTTTGTTGAAATTTTGAGTTTGAGCAAGATTTCGACTCAAACTTTGAAATGAACTCCATATACTCAAACATTCAATTTTTTCATCTGTGTTTTCTTCTTACGCCTTAAAATAACTTAATTGACCAGATTTAGACACATTGCAGCAATACTATTTCCAATACATGTTGGAAAAGACAATCAAGAGGACCGTCACGGCCCTTAATCACTTGCCTAAAGATATCTTTCTTATTTTCCCACAAATACCCTTAATCTATGACCATTCATTGGGATGTCTCTTAGAGATCATTCTTATGAATGGGCATCGTTTTAAAGATTTGATAGGGCAATTACCATAGACATAATCTTTATAAATAGAGGATATAACATGAGTAGTCATTCAATATGGAATTTATTAAACGAGTTTTCTGAAATTGATAAAAATGAGCCTTGGCAGTTTTTAGCAATTTTAGTAAACTAGTTAAATAAATTCCACATTGAATGACCACAAATGTTATATTCTATTTATATCATAAATTCCAATCCGACAATTATCAGCGCTAAACACATATAATGTCGCTGTATAGTGCGGTCATTCTAAAGCAATTCATAATGACGTTAATTAGCATAATTATATCACTAGTTAGATATCGAAAAATATATCATGACGTTATATCACGCTGGCAACGTCATTTATGATATAAACTCCAGTAAACAAGATTGTGACACAATTTGTTAGACTAACTGATGATCTACATGAAGTTTAAATCTAGATCCACATAATAGACCCCTCCCCACAACCACTCTTAACTTTCTTTTTCTTTATGATCAAGTGTCTGGGACAGAAAATCTATTCCTGCTCAACTCGGGAGAGACATGAACAAGAGGACCACTGCTGCCTCAAATCACTCCCCCTAGTACTATTGATGTAAATGAATTTAATCATTTGGTAAGCAGTGGTTTCCATTTGTTAATAGGCATTTAGTATGAAGTTGTTTGGCCATTACATTTTGATAAAGTTGCTTCACTAACAGGTGAAACTAAGAGTTCAACAAGAAATGTGTCACAGTAAGTGACGAATACCCCCAAAGTGTTAGTTTGACACTGAAATGCTTTTTGTACACAACAATCAGACATCACAAGATGTACTCATATACTTAATTTGGAATTTCAAGGCCAATTAATACAGGAAATATGCTCAATGGTAAATGGTCAATAGTAACGGACAAAGTCACAGTAACTTAAAAATGATTTGCAACACTATGCCATCCCAAGATGCATCCACATTCTAAATTTGGAATTCAATGGTCAAACAATACAGGAGATATGCTCTAGACAAGCTTTTACTGAAATTGAGGTCAAAGGTCAAGGACAGGGTCACATCAACTTGAAAATAGTATGTGACACTCCTAAGATGTACTCACATACTAAGTTTGGAATTCCTAGGTCCTATAATATTGGAGATATGCTCCCGACAAACTTTTTCTAAAATTGAGGTCAAAGGTCAAGGTCACAGTGACAAAGTCATGCATTTTAACTAATTTCAAAAGATAAAGGGCCATTACCCTGCAGAAGCTTGATGAATGTTAATGAGGATACAACTTGCACAGGATCTTATGGCAACATACATGTGTGTCAAGTATGATGAGATTTGGATAAATTTAAAGATGGGCCTATAAAAATGTGAACTTTAGAGATTTATGGGTCAGGTAGCCACAGCCTTTATCTTTTTTTATATCCAGATATATGAAAGTTAATTTCAAAGTATTAAGGAGTCAATATGTAAAAACTGGAGTTATACAAAGAAGAAACAGTATTTTGCTAACATTTGTAGTTTGTCAAAAGTTCCCCCATGACACAATAACTGTTTTACCTTTTCATTATTGAGTCATAATTGTTGTTTTTCTTTAAAAATGTCAAACAACAAATTTAAGCATTTTTACGTGATATTATGCACATAAAATGTCAGTGTTATGATCAAAGAAAGGCAAGTTACGATTTATAACGATAATGAATTAAGCTTTAAAAGCAGGAATATCGGGTTTCAAAAATGGTGAACTTTCTTAAAGCTTAAAGGTAAATTGTTCAAATCCAAATATATCTGCTGTTAAAGCTAAACTCAGTAATTTCAATGTTACTTACCCTTCCTTGTTCATAACAAAAACATTATCTTTAAATAACATCTTTTAAGTGATGCTCTATGTAGTCATTTAGCACTGTAAGAAAAAAAAACCAATTCATTCAATATTGAAAAATTGAATCAGTTATTGCTTCATTGCATGCTCTTGTGACACACTACAACTGTGTTATTATAAGAATACCATACCTGCACATAATGGCACAATTTTACCTACATTGAAATACACGAAAATTAACTTTCTTGTTTGTGGGTAAAATTTTCTTCAATGGCTGAGATTTCCTAAACCTTAAGAATTTTCTAAGATCTGACCTTGTGACTTACGTCTTGTCCCAACATAACCCATTTTCAATCCGATTCAATATCTTCAAGGCAAATATTGTAGTTGTGATGCCCCACATTTTTTTGGTTATTATAGTTCAACACTGGTACTCTTATCTGCAGCTTAAGATTTTCCACTACAATTGATACTGTATGGAACTTTCAACACAATAGCACAAAATTAAATTGAATTTCCATAGAGGTAATGTATTAAACTTTATCAAACAAATGTAAAAAGGCACACAAAAGGAAACAATAGAATCATGATAGTCCAATATCATTCACCTGATCTAAGGGATACAAAAGGACCATTGCAAACAATCTTATTATCTTATCAGACCAATGGTTTTACAAAAACACCCAAGGATCATTTCTTATGCTTTCTATAAAGCCATATAAGGAAAGCTGGTCCTACTATGGAAACCATGCTTTCTGACTTATCACAACTCTTAGAACAATATTGGTAGAGGTCCAGATCATTTCTGTGAAGAAAAAAAAACGACAAGGATTCTTAAGGTTTCTATATAGCAATAGTTCAAAAAGTTCCTTCAAAAGCAGTGCGTACACGGCTAAAACATGGTATTGGTGCTGAAAAGTGTCTCACTTAAATGAAAAGGTGAAATCTCCTGTGCCAAGCATTGAGATAGTACTGAAAAGTAAATGGTATAATGGTTAACAATAATTATTTTGCAGATTACAAAGAGCAATTTTAAATAAATAAACTATTTTATTCCGTTTTATGGGCACATACCATAAGGTGCGGGTCCTATTTAGAGCTTTCCAACAAAACCACTGTCGATAGTAATAGGGGGCAAAAGTCCATAAATTTGCACAGATTTGTTGAATTTAAGCACCATTCTTTACAGGTCATGTGCCTCTTTAAGCTTTCATCAATTTCAGTATCAATACTTATAAGGAAATATGAATTATGGGTCTTTCTAATTATTATTATTTGAAGTGAGACAGTATAACGCTGAAAAAACAGCCATTTTTGGGGCACGTATAGATACAGTAGAGTCTCGATAGTTCGAAATTGTGGGGACTATTTTTACAAGCACGAATCATCCTAAGTGCGAATATATTAGCACTCCGGGGGATTCGGACTTGTGAAAATAGCCCCCACATCCATGATATGAGTAAAGAAATCAATAAAACCGTAATTTTAGAATGCAGGAATTTGAGTCATGGGAATTCGAAATATTAAGTATGGACTATATATCTCCAAAACAGCCCATGGTAGCATCATGAAATTTTCTGGGAGCAAGATTGGCTACTGCTAATTTGGATAAACTCCAGAAGGAGTTTCTTTGGCACACAAATTTTCTGTATTATGTGTACAACATGGAAAAATTAATATCAGCACCAATACCGTGTTTTAGCCGACAATTCATTAATCACATCATTCTTGATTCACTTAAGGGCTATAGTCGTTTCGAGTGATTCATGTTTGAGATTTTCTTCACTATAAGGTGACTAGCCCTTAAGTGAATCAAGCCACCCTTTTTCCTGCTCTGCTTTTGGATTTGGTCTATGAATCCCCTCCTTGGGACAGTACCGGTCTTTAAAAATTCTCCAAAATTCTCCTTCAACTCCTCCACCTCTTTAGTAGACCATCTCTGCCTGGTTGAAGGTTTTTTTATCTGGATTTCATCCATTTCTCCTTCCTCCTCCTCATCTCCTTCCTCCTCAACCTCATCGACAGTTGTAGACTCGTCTATCAAGTGTAATTCTTCTCTAGTAATGGGGTCTTCTGGAACAGACCTGAAAAATATAGCGTCAATATTCTTTTATGGGAAATGCAACCCACAATATTCTTTAATTTTATTAACCGACTGCTTATTTCTCGAATGAATGCAAGACATGGTACATTAACCCTTGTTTCATAGAAACACATGCAGACAGAGTTCAATAACCTCCGTTTGCATATTTACTCAGCAAAAGAAAAAAAACACCAGACACTTGAAACTTTGAACAACTATGAGATACATGTACAAAATCTATAATTTCTTTGGTCAATAAAAACTAATGACTAAAACAATTGTTTCATGCACCAGAAATATCAAACTGTAAAGGATTGTTCAAAATATATTCACCCTGATATGTACTGATGCGAAACAGAACCACAAGGTTATTTTTTTCGCATAGACTTAAATGAATTCATTGCTCTGATAAAAAGAACTTCTGGTGTTTTCTCTCACAAAAATCGCTATATTTTTTTACCACAACAGGCCAGAAAAAACTGATAACATTATTTTACTGTAAATTTCTACTGATGAGTAACATAGAACTTGTGAGATATGTCAGCTTTTTTAAAATGGGATACAGGACTCTAGTTAAGTGTGTGTATCATCAATAGTTCATATCTGTTTTAAACAAGAGCACTGCAGAGCGTATGCAAATGCTCGTCTGTTTTACAAGTCCAAAAAGGGGCACAACGGACTAATTATTAAAGCCAGAAATATGTGACTTTGTAAAGGTATGCATATTATTCCTAGGAACATGTGTACCAAGTTTCATTTGAAAATGTTGAACGGTTTTTTAGTTATGAGGTAAGGTTAAAGTTTTGGGACACAGAAGCAAACGACGCCAATAGCCACAATAACTTGACTTTTTTTTATTGAGAACAGACGAGCTAAAAAGCAACCAAATTCATGTTGTCATCATTCATTAGAATCATATTTAAGTCAATTCTAATGAATGGTGACAATATAGGGTTTGGTTAAATATTGGTGTTTAGTATTTGGGATGCGCACTCTATCTAGTGCCCTGGAAATAACTTTAATAATTGATCCATTGCTGAAAATACAATACAATTGGACTCAACGGATATTTCTAGTTTATGTGATACATACTTCTACTGATTTTTATGAGCATGAATGTAAATAGGAACTTTTTTTCAGAGAGAAATGGCTCCAATTCTATGGGGGAAAAGTTCACCCTGTGTTTCTTTATTGCTTCAGTGTACCTTTAAATTTCATGTGAATAATGGTGATTTCATAAAATAATGTATTTAGCTCAACAGCAATATGCTGCATCTCCAAACTAAAAAAAAATCCAGTTCATTATCATTAATGGGAAAAGTTCTCACCAGTTACAGGGGATTTCTTGATTTTAGAAAATCTTTTCATGTTAAATTCCCCATCAAATAATTTGCTGTTGGATGAGAAAAACTGCAGGGTCCAAATCTCGACTGGTAGCAATAGTAACAATATCTTTAAGCTCTGAAATTTCATATACCGGTACTTACAGCTTATTGGAGAGCTCTCCACTTTCATCACCTTGGTCTGGAAAGACAATGTCTGCAAACAAAAGAACATGATGTACATAGAGGATATTGTATGAGTGGTCATTCAATATGGAATTTATTAAACTCGTTTTCTAAAATTGATAAAAACCAGCCTTGGCCTTGAATTCCATATTGAATAACCATGAATGTAAATATTCTATTTATATCATAAAATGCAATGTGATGATTAATAGCGCAAAATGCATACAACCTCGCTATATAGTGCTGTCATAATACCGCTATTCATAATGACGTCACATATATTGTTATATCGCTAGTTATATACCTAAAATTATATCACTCTGTTATATCCTGCTGGCGATGTCATTTATGATATAAGATGTTTATTAAATTAAACCCTTTACCAGGGTTCATTCTAGAAATTGAAATAGTTGGGACATTTGTCCCCTCGAAGGCAAAGAAGTTGGGTCATGTGGGAAAAAGTGGGGACACAGACGAATTAACTTTCGTTCAATACCTTAACATGCTCTCATAATATATATTTTCTCAAGACATGATCCAATACAGCAATGTGCTGATGATAAACAGTCAAACGTCAGTAAGCTTCAGCTAGTGACCAGTACATGTAACTCTTCTCAATTATCTTTAAACTGTAGAAATGTCTATTGATCTATTAACTTTTTTAAACAACGCATGGATTTTGCTGGTCTGGGTCACTCGTTTGCACCTGTCTTATTGGCATATTTGTCCTGAAATTAATTGACCCATCCGTAAATGTGGCCTTACCTCCTCTTGTTGCTAGTATGATGTCAGACAACTCTAGAATTTTTCAAAGCTCTACCTTGAATGGTTATTGAAAGTGGACAAGGAACTTTTGTAGACCCGGATCAGACATCTCCTTAAGGAGCTGTCTAATCTGGGTCTGTTCCGCAAAGATTTGGAAATAAATATCTATTGGGGAAAGACTGTTCTGCTTCAAGGAAACACTTTACCAGTTCACAAGTTGCCAAACAGTAAATTCCATAAGAAAGTTCTAAAAAAGTCTAGACCTACTGATCAGATAAACTTGGGTTAATTAGGCGATTCCTTTATTTGGTAACTGATTCCTAAAATATTATTACCTTCTATATTCAAGTCATCCAGCTTTTTCCCTTTGAATTTTGCTGTTAGGTTTAGGTCCTGGACCAGGAACATTTTGCTGATCTTGGTGCGTTCTAGCAATCCTGACATCTGCCTGTAGTGCTCTTTGTGGACTGATTTAGTATGGCCGAGATGTTGACAGACCCAATCCATTTCGTTCCGAGTTAAGTTGAGCATCTGCTTAAACAATTTTTTGAGATTAACAGAATAATGTTAACAAACAATATGTTGCATTTGATCAAACAAAGAGGAGACGGGCAGATGGTCTGGCTAAACACTGCCTTTGGTAAATATAAACCAAAATACTATAGATTCATGTGAATGTCAAACAGTGCACATCCTAGAAAGATGATACTCCAAAATTGATATTTTATTTACAGTCTATGCTCTCTAACTTTGGCAAAAATCATTTTGCCTTATCCATTTAAGAAACATTGTGATCTTTGAGTTATTCTCTAAGAGTTTGTAGATAATGTGTGTAGAGAAAACCATAGGTTTGTGGTCTTTGAAACAAATCTGGAAAGCCTTGCTATATCTTATTTTATAGTACAAGAGCTGTCTATAAGACAGCAATCTTTGGTATTTAGAGGTTCCAGATATAAATGGGCCACGTCATAACAAAACCAGCATTAATGACGTGCAAACAGTGTGGATCTAGATCAGCTGTCACGC
>JAULCE010277070.1:0-10816 GCA_032359355.1 Macoma nasuta | reverse complement strand
TGATCTGGAGCCATACTGCTTGTTATTTGGAATTCAATTTTGTCTTTCCGGGATTCTGTTTCAGCTCGAGCCAAACGGGGGTTTCGAGCCAACCGTGCTCGACCCATCGAAGTTCGACTGTACTCTTAACACAGATCAAACATATTAGTCACTATATGTGCAACGAATGTCTGCATCAGATTAATATTGCGAAAGGAAATGTGTACTGACGACTTAAAAATAGGGTGTCCCATTGCTTCTTTTATTAGAAAAAAGCACATAAAGTATGAAGTTGTCAAGAGTGTGTAGTCTTAAATGTCACAATTAGATTTTTGCATTCAGAAGACAGTTTTTACTACGATAACATATCTTCTATATATTGATTTAACATGTTTGCATTTTTAAAGACAACTGACATGTTGACATAAAATCCAATCTGCTCCTGTCATGGATTCAACTTTTGATTGCGTTTGTTTGGTGCTTTTTTCAATATCGAAGCAAATCAGAATGGAAAAATGACAAATGACAAACTGATTAAAAACGACAGTTTGAGAAAAATGTCCTCTCAATCAAAACTTTCATTAACATAATTGACATGGCGCTGCTGTGATCACACGTGACTCTCGATCTATAGATTGACCTCATACACCATATACTTTTTTAACCCGTTAACTTCACAAAGAAATTATCTACGAGAAAGAAAACACACTAATTTTGAAATGTTTGAAAACATTTTGAAAAATTAGGCATTTTCCTATTATGAGCAATTTTTTTTTTTCAAAATGTTTGCCATATTTAACTGGAACTGAGTTGTGAACACGCGCATGTATAGAGGAACTTATTAAAAATCTGTTTCCTGCTTAAAACGTTACTTTAATTAGTTAAAGCCAAACTCAGTAAAAAGTCTAATAACTATCTACTCCACAGAAGCACCATTTGGCGTCTCTTTACCAAATGCGTCAAAAAGCACACTGTGGCCCCTCTGTAGCAGATGACTTTGGGAAATACTGTGGAAAATGAAGCATTAACTAGTTAGCAAAAGAGCAGAGTAATAATTCAACAAAAACTAAACATAAGTAAAAGTTCTATCATTTGAGCATCGTTGTGCTGCTCCGGGTATTTTACATTGGTGATGACAATTCACGCTGTTTGACACACATGCTTGGCCTAAACTGTATCTTCCTGACGGGACTCTCCTTTGTTGATTTATAAATTATGTTTTGCTTTATCCCATGTTGTACGCATGTACCTGGAAGAAATAAAAGTTCTGTTCTGTTCTGTTCTGATACGTTAGATGCCATGACCTTAATCTGTTAAAGCGGTTAGGGACACAATTCGCATGGATCCAATGAATAGGAAACATTGCAGATCTTAATCAAAGGTCTCGTCGGAGACTGGTGTGGGTCTTTACTGTTTAAAATGCCTAAACTTATTTACTCCATGTTCTATAGTTATACCCATTCACAATAAAAGCATAATTATAAACAATGTTTGCAATAGTCATCTGCAATAGAGATGTAAAGCGTTGGCTATGGGGTAAAATGTTTGGGGTTTAAACCAGTAAAGCAGTAGCTCTTATTTGTCGATTTTGCTTGTTCTGCTTAAATTTTCCAAATAGGCTAAATTCAAGGCAATTCAATCAGTGATGAACTTCTATATTGATTTAGTGGTACAGAGTGTTGATCCTTTGAAACTAGAGGCTAATAACTTTGATATCAATTGAAATATAGTTGGAACTGCTAATGTCAAAGTTGGTGGAACCTGTTTTATTTGTTCCATTTAACCGTATTTAATATCAAATATCAATTTCAAGCAATTGAAACCTTTAGATATATTTGAAATTTTGACACGTATCTTCAAAGCAAATTTATATGTTTGGAGTCAAATTAAAGAACTCCGGAAAAACGCGTTTTAAGGACGTTATTGAAAACATTGTCGGAAATTGAGCATTTGTTCGTGACGAACAATTGCCCAATTGCCTACAATCATTTCAATATTATTCATAAACAGCATTTTCATTTGCCTAGGTTTAAATAGTTTCATTAAATTTCGTTTATTGTGAATAAGTCTAAAGATAATATTTCGAGGAAAGCGTTAATGCACGGATTCGACTTGATCGAGATCTGTATGATTGACTGTGCATTAGGTTTTGTAAACTTGCAATTTCTATAGAATTACGACGTCTACATCACTTCTCATACATAATTTACAACCCAACGCAAATTCAATTAGTGTTCTGTGTAAGTTTTCAAATACCTTCAAGACTTTAAATAGGTTTAAGAGTTCTGCGCCTGTAGCGGACAACCGTAAATGAGGTATCGTGGGATTTGTTAAATATTGTTTATACACCTCACGCGAATTAGGTTTCGGTTTTTATTTCCTTGTGTTAGAAGTACATAATTTCTCTCTCAATTTAATCAGACATTTAAATTCGACCTCCATGTACTCTGTGGAAATGGACACACGCCTTATTGAGGTGCAACGAAATAGGCCAAAGTCAGCTGGTACCGCGGCGTCAATCATGGAATAAATTTTGGTATTATATATTTTTATCGAAAGCTAAACTTCACGAATAATGATCTAGGTGTCTACTTGGTGTATTTACCAAAGGCGTATTTTCGCAGAATGTGTCAGGTCGACCATCTCTCCGGATATTTCCGGAGATCTCCGGATTTTTCCGGACTTAGAAATATTTTCTTGAACCATTGTCCTGAAATTGCAAGCAGCATTGATCACAATGAGACGCCGTGTTACACGGCGTCTCATTGGGAGCCCAGCTGTATGCAAATAGTTTCTTCCGTAGCATGCATAAAGGTGAATATTTGCCAAAATCTCCGGAACTTTCATGGTCAAGTTAAGGTCACCCTGATGTGTCAGATTTATTTTGTCACAAAGAGCTGAAATGATTGCTATATCCGTAAAAATAATTTCTGTTCATTGCAAGTGTCTTCCCTTTCCTTCACTCACTCGCCAAACATTGAAGGCAAGGGAACATTTGCTCGACAGGAGCAAATGTTCCATTTCTTGCAATTATTTTAATACAATTCAACAGTATATTTTGCCTTTGTCTTGATTTTCAAAGTTTACATCAGATTCTTTCCTTGTGGATTAGTTTAAAATAGTTGTGGGGAAAGGGTAAAGGTATTTCTTTCAGCATAGATCTCGCTATATGGCACTATTTACACCACTGGAGTCCTAATCAGAGGTTGCCTTTTTACCTGTGTACCCCAGCATTTAGCCTCGCCATAGAGAATTCAAATAAACGTCCATTCATTCAAGTATCGTCATTTGTCGTATCTTTGAATTATTTGAACTTAAACTAGTTACAAGCGACACTTTTAAATTTGACGCCAATGGAGCTATGGTAATTCGATTTTACAATATTGATCTGCCGTTGAGTTATATAACATAGAATATTCATCTCGTAGGTTTTCGTCGTATGTGCCTTTTGTTTTGAAAATTAGTCAAAATATCTTATTTTGTTCCAAAGATATGTTGGAAATTGAGATCAGATTTGTCACATCTGTAATATATACCATCACATGGTAGTTCATTTTGTTATATGGAAATGAGGCATGCCGTAATTACTCTAAGTATTCAGCCGCCAAGAGGAACGGCTGTAAATATCATCAACAAACGGTACAAACATCGAAATAAGAAACAGGTAATGCTGCTTCTGGTAAGCCTGCATTTTAAAAACTGTTCCATGGGGAGAAGTCTGATCAGAAGCTAAATACCCGATTTTCCAGTCACCCTTTATCGTCAGTTTCGATCCAAAAAGCACTTACGGCTTTATGGATCGAAACCGACGTTATGCTTTGCGATATAGTGAGACCCAGTTTACGTTGGCGTACGTCAACAACAGTGTCTTCCAAAACCATATAGATTGACCACTCACTAGAATCGTCTTGAAAATTCGATTCTAATAAGTAGTCAAACCATAGGGTTTGGTTAAGAAATAAATCGTTTTGCATTTGATATACGGACGTTATCTTGGACACCGAAACAGGAATTCACCATAACCGCAATTCACTATGGTCTAATGGCGTATTATTTGTGATTTGATTGTTGGCCGAATACTTGGGAGTAATTTCAGTTACAACAAAATCGCAAGAGCGTGTCTGGTCAACACATTATCTTTTAGAATCCGGTATCTAGTGTAAATCGAACCCTGTGAACACACATTTGCATTACACGTTTTTCAATATTGGCTTTATCAATAGACAATTGTATCAAGATCAAGGTGATAATCCATACAATCATTCACAGACTCGAGACCTAAGAACGGCTCATAGCTTTTACCGTTCTTATAGAAGCTTTGAGCCATTCTTGAGTCGCGAGTCCATATGTGAATTTAACTCCAGTGAACAAAATACATTGCTCCTTATACTTATACTTTAAAAAAGAGAAGGCAAGATTGGAGTCAAGTGGCTTCACATGTATGAGGCTATTATAAATAACACTGCTTCGTTCTATTCATCGAAATCAAATCTAACAAATACAACTTTTTCATTTTGTTTGAACGACAATACTATATGTGACTCTCTGCTTTCGTTTGAATTATGCCCTAGTTCTTTGTTAAGGTAATGATCTTGTTGTGTACGTCATTGCCGTACCAATGCGCGTGAGACACTGAACAATTCCGCCATGATTAACGACGACAAATCAACCCAATTTACGCCACTCTTAGTTACGTGAAAAACACATTATTTTCTGTAGTTCAAGTCAAGTCTTTTACAACATGCCACAATTTATATTAGTTCTGGCATCTGCCAAAGTCGATTAGACCTATATATTGACTTTCCGGTTTGGTTTCTGATGTCATAAGAGAAGCTGCAAAACAGGCATGCATGTTGCATAAAAAAGATAGTACAGCATTACCGAAATAGATTTTCAAGACAAACCAAGCCTACGGAATTTGACATTCAATGGAATATTAAACTTTTTAATGGGAGTGTTTTAACTCTATAGAAACATGTTAAAAAAAGAACATCACAATAAAATAATCCTATTTTTTTCCCTTAAAAATAGCACTTGATATCAAATTGTACTTGATGGCATAATGGAGTATCAAGATATGATTGTGGCGACACTGCTAAATAGATTAGTCACAGTTTTTTAAATTATGTGAAAGGGAAAATAAGAGGGGTACCATATGGGTTGCGTCAGTTTGGAAAATTAGAAAAAGGGGTGCAGGTAAACCAGACACTAAATTTTGCTTCTTTAACACATGATCCCCTATTTTCTCACTATTGTTTTAAAAAATATGAATAGATCAATACAAAAAACCATGTCTGCCTTGTGAAAGCCTCGCAAAAAATCGACAAAGTCAGTTTGTGAACATTTTGAACTTTATATGAGTTATTTAGGAACCTTTATTTGGCGTTCTGGTACTTCATATGCAAACAACTTAAATCCGGATGAGACGCCATGTAACTCGTCACCTCATCCGGATCCAAGCTGTTTGTCACTCGACCAACATTATGGGATAAATATAAGTTAATCTGTGAATTTTAAAAATGAAGAAGACGAAATATTGCACATGTATATAACTGCTTCCGGTAGCGAAGGGGCTTAACAATCCTTTTTACCAGTATCCGTTATATTTTAGTTTTGTGATTGTTTGTATTTGATGTTGGAGGGCGTTAATTAGTTACCCTAGCGTAAAGCTGGTGTGCAGCCATATCCTTAACAAGATTTTTGTAGACTTATCCACAAGGAAAGATTCTGATGAAAAATATAGACAAAAGAAAAGTGTCATTTTTGAATTAAATTGAAATCATTGTACGAAATGGAGCAGTTGCTCGTTACAAGCAAATGCTCCATATCCTACAATGTTTTCAATAGCCACCAGTTACAGAGGCGCTGAAAGGCGTCTGTGGAGGAAATGGTTAACAATTTCATCACCGAAGCCGTCTAAATACGTACACTGGTAAATAGACCCAACAGTATTTATGTTTGGCACCAAAAGGGATACCCAGAGCTTTATGCATTTATATTTCACATGTATGAGTAGATATTATACATTATTTTGACGCATATTTCATTATTCGCTTATAGTATAACAATTAATTTTTCAATGAAATATTGAAAGCAAAGGGTTTAGTCATTGAAAATGCTTATGAAACTAACATAAACTTCCATAGACTAAGAATGTTCAACCCTTCATATCCTATGACAACTTAAATTGATTCAGTATAAAAATGTTTGGTATAGGGCTGTGTAAAATAGCTTACAGTATCGTTTGAAGAGATAAAAAAAATATCGCATGCGATTATGTCACTATTCAGACACAAATAATGTTCTCATTTTAAGTCAAATGGGGGCTATTATTCACACTTTGAATATTTACCATCTTGTTTCTCCGATCTTAAAGTATTTTTTGTAGATTTATGATATTGTTTTATTACTAGCAATAACAATCATTCAAACTTATAGTTAATCAAACACAATGTATTTGTAATAAAGGTGTTTTAGTCAAAGTGTCGATAACTTTGTCAAGTTTATTAAAACATTACACTTTTGGTAAAATTCAATAAGAATGAACCTTGTAAAAATGATTGATGAGAACAATTCAAGCACATATATGCCTTAACAGTTAGTTAAAGTTACTGACTTTTTTGTTTGTTTCAGTATATAAACATGTATTCAATTTTACTAAGTTGTAGATAGCGATGTTCTTCTGATAGTGTTACAATTTTCAACGCCCATTTGCTAGTAATTATAGATTATCACAACCATGTTGTTGGTAGCACTATATCCGTTTTTACGCATAAATTTACATAACCTCGAAAATCACCTCCATTAACGAAAACGTATAATCAATAATTATTGTAAAATTCCTACTTTAATCACAAAACAGTTAATTTAGAAGACTTCTATTTGTTCAATACAACCCGAAATTTAAACATAATTCAGTCAAAAGGAGTTTACATCTTTTTTGCATTAAGCAACCGACCGGCTTTATTCATATTCATAAAACTATTATAAGTATCAATAACCTTATAGTTAAAGTTAAAATCACTACTGTTGTTGTTTCATGAAATACTATTGTCATGTCTAGGCATATAAATCAGTTTGATCAAAAGGCGATGTAAAATACAAATATAATGAGCATGGGTTCGAGCTGTCAAACACGTCTTCTTCGTTGAGTCTGGGAATTGGTGAATTGTATTTGCATCAATTAATAAATTGTATGTATCACTCAAAACTTTGCTGGGAGTGATATAAATTCGTGATATATTTATCGTAAACAACTAATTGAATAACTATGCAAATTAGCTAACATGTATATCGAAAACCAAAGACCATCACGGCCAAACCAGTCACCATCTTTAAGGTACGCCTTAATGTCAAGAGGGTGTTGGTATGAAGGCACATTTAAGTTCCTCTTTAAACGACTCAAAATAATAAGTACGAGGTCTTGTCAAGTGTTCAAATGAGTGCAACTTTCTCTAATTTCCTCTTTATGAGATAATCAAATCTTAAATTTGTGTTTGTGCAGTGCCATATATATGAAACTCGTTGGCTCATACGACACTCGCCATGTCTAGCGTCATATGAGGTTTTAGTCAACTGAAAAACAGTCATGTTTGATACTCTCTCAAGCAAATTGTTGTTTTATCCCACCTTGGTTCTCAAACTGTAAAATTATTCCTATAAAATAGCGTTTTGAAACTTGTGCTTAAACAAATTGTTAATGTTGTCCGAGTACCTTCTACAGCGGATTTTATGCAACTTAAGCTTGTAAATATGAAATAATGTCGGCGTCTTGTATGCCAGTAAGATAAATGTATAACATACAAGTTTTAACAAAATAAAAGACAATGTACCGTGCTGTAAACATGTAAATATGAACTATAACGATAAAGTACGCAAATATGCAAATAGTTTGATGATGTAAAACTTCAAACATACTATTTCCATGGCAATGATTGTAATCAGCAAACCGATGCTTCGTAAAATTTGATGTAAACCGTCGGCTATATTTTTTTAGGAAGTGCATTACGTACTGTAACTCATCGAGCTTGCAAGAGTCATGACCCTTGAACGTGAAACAGTTGTATGTTTTGACAAAAACACGTAGCTTGAAAGAATCCTAAATATAAGTGTACTGAGGCCGCTATTAGAAAACCCTCAAAGGGCACAGGATGTAATTCATCTAAATTACGCTCTATCAATTCTAAGAAGCTGTAGAGAATTAGAAATGATTTTAAGTTTTGTATCATATTTGTGTTTTACATCGTGAGACATACCATAATTGCTGTCAATAAACAAGAATATATTTGAGAACCGCATACTCACCAGTGTGTTATTAAAATCAATAATTTGAAAAAGTGTGGTCACCCATTCGTCGGCGAAAAACAATATACAAAAACACAACTTCTGGCTTCATTATAATTGGTCTTATCGATATTGTATAAAGCAAAACTGTTCTGCTGATTTGTAGATTTTAAGCAGGCGTTTAATTCAGTATAGGGTGTGTAATTGTAATCAAATTACAAAATGAGGGCATAAATGGTTCGTGATTTATTGTAAGTCAGAACATGTACGAAAATAAAAAAAAAACTCAGATCGCTACAAAAGCACGATGTCCTCCCTTTTACAGCTGTTTAAACGCGGAAGAGGGTGAACATTAATCACCATTTTTATTATGTATATTTTTAAATGATGTCAATGAAGATATCAGACATCTTATAAATGTTTTTATTTAAAAAAAACCTGATTGAAGGTGGAGGGTTGAATATATATCTCAAATTATACTTACTACTTCAAGCGGGGTCATATTTAATGATTATTTAAACTATCTTTACACGTTTCATTAAACAAGTTCAATGATTACTGTAAAACGTGGAACCTGACGATGAACCAAAAATTAATTAGTTTTAGCAAGGGCAGACAGCCAAATAAATACAACTTCAAAATGAGTTATGGTCCAGTAGACATTCTGAGCGAATACAAATAATTAGAAATACATTTTGCAAGAAGTGGGTCCTTCAATAAAGTTAAGTCATGTAAAATTGAGCAGGCAAATAAAGCCTTGTTTGTTATTTGCGTAAAATAATATTGCTATCACTCCCGTATGGCTAACATTTGGATTTGTTACTTTTAATTAATAAGTCTACTCTATTAAATGGATGCGAAAAATGGGGTGGGACAAATTATGATTCGATATAAAGAGTTCATTTTTTGATTTCTAAAAGTACATATTTAACTTAAATATATCGATGTCGTTATATAAATAATTGTTTACGGCAAAAATGGCATGTACCCTTAATACATCGATTTAAAGAACAGAATGGAATATTATTTGATAAATGTAATGAAAGATATTTTTAAAAATGAGATTAAAAAACTGTTTTGCCAATTTGCCTAGAATTCTATAGGAACAATATTTGTTGTCTACATATTTATGTAAAACAATTACAGCATCGCAAATTGCTTATTGAAACAGGTCGTTGAAGAGAGGGATTCCAGTACATGCGTGAATATGTTATTGTTTTGTTTGTTTTGTTTTTGTTGTTGTTGGATTTTACCTTGCTTCGACAGTACATGTAATTCTGTCATTTCGCAACGCCGGGTTAATTACATATGGAGGAAACCCCCAGACATACAGCTAGGTATAGCCATTGACCTACCGCAAGTCAGTCGGAAGGCCTTTTCATATAAAGATTTTCAACCCGGGCGAGAATCGAACCCATATCGGTGAAGGGTCAAAGGATTGCAAGTCAGAACCTATAACTCCTCGGCAACTGAGGCCCCGAACATAATATCCATATTGGTATGTTATTGGGGTATCAATTCTAATACCTTTTGGTATGGCCTGAGATCAATGCTGATAGATGAGACAATATACCAAAGTATATATTACTACAATCATCATCATGTATTGAAGTTTGCAGAATTGATGAATTCAAATTGCAGACCAAAGAAGGAACATTGGCTACATGTCTTATAATATAAAGAAAAGGGTTATAATGCTGATCAGACACAAATTGTGGATCTCTGGGCCGCTTCGACACTGTTTGTCTATGTCGAAGCAAGCTCATAATTTCAACAAGTCCAATAGCATTTGCCTAGTCGTTTTAACTCTTTCACCGCCATTGGCGAGTCAAATCGGCATTGCAAATGAACTCCCAGATAAGACGCCGCCTTAGAATCACGTACTGAATGATCACATATATTGTGTTTAATATGTTGATGTAACGAGAGACCGAATGTATAAGTAACTGAACATAAGATATAGCTATCTATCATCAATTAAAAGGAAACTGTTTAGACGACATATAGTTTTGCAATTCAAGTATGGTTGCCATGTCAGGAAAACATGTGAACGGTATTCAATACGTTATCAGCTCTGACATCAATCACATAAAAGCTATCAGAATTATCAACATGCATAAGGATAATTATGGTGAATTGCATTTCTAAATTGAAAAGGATGCCGCAGTATAGGTCTGATTTTAGCAAAACGCGTATAAATACATGTACAATATTATATGTGCCAATGGTTGTCCTCATATTGTTTTGAGAGTTCATTAAAACTTCCTGATGAAACATTATTGTATGAATGATCTAACGAATCGGTGTATCGTGTTCCATCTTTATATAAACGCATGTATGTTTTTTTGCAAACAGCGTAGACCCAGATCAGACAGCTCAAATATATGAGTGTATATCAAAACACCCACGGCAAAACACCCACACCTTAAAATGGATGGAAAGACAAAATACCCACAGATGAAAGTACAAGGTAGTCAAAACACCCACGCCAGAATTTACAGTATATTCAAAACACCCACAGCAGAAATAACAGGGTAGTCAAAACACCAATAAT
>JAULCE010276959.1:0-10819 GCA_032359355.1 Macoma nasuta | reverse complement strand
AGAGATGGTTTAGGGACAGAGAAGAACCAGCGACATGAAATATCAAAAATAGTAAAAAGAGATGGTTTAGGGACAGAGAAGAACCAGCGACATGAAATATCAAAAATAGTAAAAAGAGATGGTTTAGGGACAGAAAAGAACCAGCAACGTGAAATATCAGAAATCGTAAAATGGGTTGAAGTACCAGCAATATGATACATCAAAACTCGTAGAAAGGACTGCTTTCGGTACAGAGAAGCCGCGGATTAAGAAAGAGAGAAAGACAACTACATGCAGTATAGACTAGGATCAAAATGCCCCATTAAGAATCCAGGAGCATCGATAGATGCGGATGTGAAAAGTTTTGGAATTGTAATCTAGGAGTGTGTGTTTTATTTGATTATTCCTTGCCCTGCTAGGCAAGATCAACAGAAAAAATCGTTAGTCTTGTAAACGTATTTAAGTGACCAGAGTTGATGCTGAATGATTTCTTTATGCATGATACTAAAACTTGACATTTTTATTTTGCCATGCAACATTATTTGATACAATGTTTACTGTAGATTAATTTATAATTAGTTGATCATAATATTATGTTATTCCAATACATACGAAAGGCAGTTTGAGTGAGCCTGGAAATAATAGAGGTATCACACTTCTATGTTGCCTTGGTAAGTTATTTACAAAGGTTTGGAATGCTAGATTGACATAGTGGGCTTATTTTTTTATGTTTATATTGAAGCTCAAGGTGGATTAAGTACAGTAGATTGGTTTGTGGAGTAATAAACCACTTATTGAACAAGAGCAAGAAATTGTTTGATGTATTTGTAGATTATAAAAAAAAACCTTTGATTTTGTTGTCGGATACATTATTTGGTATAAGATTATAAAGTTATGTGTACGAGATTGACTGCTGAATATTGTTTCGTCAATGAAATATTACTTCAAAATCTATTGCAAAGTGAAGTTTGACAATCATACAAGTGAAAGTTTTATGCGAGTCCTTGTAGTAAGGCAAGTCGAAAGTCTCTCCCCTTTTCTTTTTCAAATGTTTTTGAATGGCAATGAAGAGAGTTTAATTACAAAAGGTTTTGAAGGTGTTGATATTAATATGTTAAGTTTGCTATTTTTGTTCTTGGTGATGATATATATTTATTTGCTGATAGTGAACAGGAATTGCTAAAACAGTTTGAATCTTCTTAAGGAGTATTGTGACAAATGAATATTACAAGCTTATGTTTACAAAACAAAGGTTATACATTTTTAAAAAAGGAAGGTTAGTGGTATTATACATTCGGTAGGAGGTTCTTTCAAAGGTACCAGGGTGACCATAACTCGACCATGAAAAATTCGGAGATGTTCACCTTTATGCGTGCTACGGAAGAAACTATGACGCCATTTGCAAACAGCTTGGTTCCCAATGAGACGGCGTCTCATTGTGACCCATGCTGCTTGCAATTTTGGCACAATGGTTATAGAGAATATTTCTCAAATCCGGAGATATCCGGAAAAATCCGGAGAAATGGTCGGCCTGAAACATTGGACGGCAACGCATTGAAAACTTTATTTAAATTAAAATCTTATATGATACATTTTTCAAGTTCGTCATTTAGACATAAGTTATATCTGTCTGACAAGCTCATTGAGCCAATTTTATATTATGGAAGTGAGGTTTTAGGGTATGAATCAAACAGTGAATTCCAAAAGGGTTCAAATAAAGTTTTGTAAACAGATTCTAGGTGTGAGGGGCCAAACCCAAAATTGGTTCACATATGGAGAACTTACTAAGATACTCCTTAAACTAATGATATTATCAAGGATTATAAAAAACTGTTTCAAAGCTTTAAGTTGTTCAAATGAAAAAAGTGTAAAACGTGTGTATAATATGATGTTGCATGATTAAGAAAGTTATCCTGAAAAGAAATCATGACCTAGGTCAGTCAAAGTAATGTTAACAAGCCTAGGGTTTTACCATGTGTTGATAAATCAAGGTCTTGTTAATGTGAAAGTATTGTTTTTCTAAAAATCAATATTTTCAGGGTGTGGAACAATGAATTAGAAAACCCATCTAGATCTAACTGTATCGGCTGTTTGATAATTTTGTAAACCAGCCATTTTGGATTTTATACAGGTTGAAACATTTAGATAAGCACCTACTCGCATTCCATGTTTAAGCATATATATATATATCACTATTTATTGCGTGACCTTTGAAATCTGAAATAAGGAATTGTATATAAAAGGTTATTATTGGAAACACACACGCATGGTTAAATAAATTGAGTTACTTCAGTCAGAAAATGAAAAAATAACAGCGAATGTTAGTTATATTCATATACAAAGGTTTTTAGAAAAGAAGAAGTGTCTAATATTTTAACTGGGGTTCTGATGGCGCATCTTGATCAGTATATACACATTTCTTCATGATGTATTTGTGGTTGTATATTAGATGATTTGTAGTAATTGTTCTGAATACATTGCCTTATTATGGCTATTGTTTTTTAAATGTTTCCTTCAAACTGTCAGTGTATATGCGTCTTTTGCAAACAGCGTAGGGTCTGAACTGTTTTCGTCCAGATTATTTCTGATCAGTACGTTGATCGGTACTGTTGAGCATTTAACAGCCCTTGTGTTGATTAATATTTATTAATATTCAAGGGGGCGAAATCTCTTATATAAATTTGCACCGCCGAAAGAGTTAAATACTACATTTATTCTTGCACGTTTAATGTTTATATTAAGCTTTATTTCTTAACAAAAAGAGAAGGGCCATATCTGAAGGTTACTTGCTTCTAATCAGGGTATTCGCAGTTTGTCAATGGGTCTTTCATTATAACAATGTTTTTCAAAAGCATAATTTCCGAATTGAAATGGGTAGATATACTGGGTATGGTTTGTAAGACTGTTTGCAAACATATCGATGAAGTATTTGATTTCTAAAGCTTAAACGTACATATTACTTTTCAGTCCATCTATCATTTAATTCTTAAAATGTAAATGGTAAGTCTATATGTCTTTGGCAGCGGTGCATAAGTAGATTTGAAGACTTCCTTTGGAGCCTTCCGATCAGGGGCTAAACGGCTTGTCCATTCAAACTTTTCAGGTTGCTGAAGTGAACTAGTCTATAGTTATTACTGTAAAACATGTACTTAATTCAGATTACCATTTAACTGCGAACATTTAACTTGCATAATTGCGTGTTTTTGTATATTGGTTGTTGGAAATTTTGCCTTTATTTCCTGAATAAAAGACTTATTATTACAATACTATTTGTTAAGTATTGATGTTATTTTAAACATTTTAGAGCATATCAGCTCCCGAACATTTTGCAATATTATACATTTGCGTGAAGTTAGCATTACGTTCGCCATTTCGACGTTCGACAGCTACAAGACAGTGATACCACTAAAACGTGGAACAAAAAAGTGCATGGCCAATTTTTCCTCACGAGTTCAAGTCGATGCCACGATGCTCAAAATATCGTAGAACTTACTTGCGACGCCACCGATGACCATCAATTTCCCTATCTTTTTCCCGGCGTGTCGTGACCAACCCTTTACGAGCAAATGTTTCATTTTCTTCAGAATTTTTTTCTATAACAATTAAAAGGTGGACTTCTTTGCCTGGATATTAATCGTTTACTTCAAATTCTTTCTTATGAATATGTCTAAAAATAACATGTGAAGGAAGAAAGGGTTAAACTCCAAATTAAGAATGATCAACCGGTGAACAACGGTATAAAGTCTATTTTAATTCGTTCACATATAAGTGTTGCCGTCACACTCTGACACATTTTAATTGACTAGTGTTTACTGTACGTTGCAATTTTTTTTATTTAAGGCACACACAAATCAAAAAGGTATTATTGGTAACTGAATTTACTAGTCGAATATCAGGTCATAAAAGGTAATTTTGTCATAAATCGGCTGTGTCTGTAATTTAAAGTTTGCAGTGTTTTCCGCTAAATATAAGGGTTTTCATATTCTATATCAAGATAAGAAAATTGACATTATTATACTGACAATGTAAACGCTCAAAATCACCGGATATACATTTGAATAAACTCATGTTTATGAAGGTAATAAGCTATATAGTAATTTTTAAAGCGAAACCAGATATTTACGGATTAACACGCCATTTTCCTTAAATACATAGATATTCTTTATGACATATATATGAGCAGTAGACATATGAGCGTCAAACGGCAGTAAAAACCTCGTAAAAATTAAAAGCGCAACAAACAATGATTACGCAAAATAACTACGCAATTGACTGGAATTAAGCGAGGTAATTGTGGCATTCTTACGTAACTGCATTCATCATTATGTCTATAGAAACGTCGAAAACTGGGTATTTATCCTAAATATTGGACTATCCGAAATGTTGCGCCTCTTGTCATTTCGTATAACAAACGAATCTAGCACCTCATATTTAATTTTAAATATACCAACGCGACAGCGAACAGTATATATTATCCTTAAAATGCTCATTCGGAATATATTCGTCCTTAAGTAGCTGTTCGCCTAAGTTTTCATGTCACACTATTAAGGATATGTACTGCAATGGATGTAGTTATCTTTCATACATTAACCGCCATGTGCGATCGCAGAATTACCACTATGTATTACATACGAGACAACTTTAACCTCTTTCCTGCCGCCTAAATTCTCGTCTGCTAAAATTCTCGTCTGCTTGATTTTTAAACCTTGTTCGATTCCTTTGAAATTTGGTGACCTTGTTGTCTGAGTATCAACCGGATTGGATCCGGACCAGACGCCGAGTTACTCGGCGTCTGGTCCGTATCCAAGCTGGTTGACGATTTTATTGTGATCGCGAGTGGCAGGCGTAGGGTCTAAGCTAACTGGATGCAGATAGGGCAATTGGCAAGGATCGCCGATGACACAATAAACAAAGGAAATGTTAATTACAGTAATACGGTTCGAATAGCATTACTTTCCACAATAATTCATAGGCAATTCGTAGAGCAGAGATTTTATAATAACATGTTATTATGGAAATAAAATTTTCCGGGAAAGATAGCAAACCTAGGACTAAGTGAATAGGGGGAAAATATCAGTATGGAATTCAGAAATGGCAAAGTGACACGAACAAATAAATGAGTTTATACAATTTGTCGTCCATCTCATGCAATTAGGCAATTGCTCGTACTAATGAAGACAATTTACAAACGCTATCTTTGAATGGTATGCCAACAGTCTATGTATTGAAAGTGGAAACAGATGCTGCAATTAAGAATCAGTTCTTAAACCCTTATTCTGCACAAAATATCGGTCGTACAAACTGTCTGCTTCATTTTCTAAGGTCATCCGATAAGTGTGAACTTTGGTAACATGTAGTGTTAGGGTAAAACAGCTTGAATGAGAATCAAACGCCGGGTAACTCGGGCTGTGTAAATATATTATTATGGTCGCAATCGGTGGGATAATGGTTAATCTTGGTTGTAGGATGTTTGATGCTGTGTCCTTTCCATTGTTGTATGATATAAGTCGTATTAGTTTCTGTCATTTCATTTTTCAAAATGTATTCATGGTGTCAAAACGTTTGGATCTTGTAACATTCACAAGGTTTATGCTTGATTTATTGATTTGTATTTAAATCATGTAAATAATGCTTTAAACAAAGTAGAACTATAACCGGTAGTTCTTAGTCTCAGACTTATGGAACTTTTTTCTGAGTATGATATTGATATTAATATGATTGGTCAAACCTTTTGCACATGCTCAGATATTATCGATTAGGCTTTTTCATACACACACACATTTTTTAAAACTTGATTCTTTCAGCTTCTACCACAATGGTGAGCTATGTGATGATCATATACGTTGACTATGATAATGCTTAATGCTGTGTTAATGGTTATGACTGGCTTTGTGTAATTGTGATTTACAAAAATATATGTGTTGATGGTTATGACTGGTTTTATGTAATGGTGTTATACAATATTGTGTTGGTGGTTATGACAAGGTTTGTGTAATGGTGATATCGATAATATGTTGATGGTTATGACAAGGTTTGTGTCATGGTGATATACAATAATAGGTTGATGGTTATGCCAAGGTTTGTGTAATAGTGATCTACACTAATATGTTGATGGTTATGACAAGGCTATTGATGATGATAAAAGGACGATGTGTTCATTGTTATATTCGAGGACAGTCCGTTGCATATCTTAAACCTTCAAAGAAATGTCTTTTATTGGCTCTGTAACTGATGGCTATTGAAAACATTTATTGGAAAAGAAGCATTTGCTCGTAAAGTTTCAATGCAATCTCATAAATGGCGTTTTTCTTTTGCCTAAATTTTGACATTTTTCTCTAAGTTTTTTCCTCTCAGATTAGTCTACATATATTTTGTAGAGGAAAGGCTTAAAACACATGTCCGCGCATGCGAAATCAGCAAGTTTCTGTCACTGCCAACGTTGCCATGCCAGCGCCCCTTGCGTTGTGACAGTTGCCAGGGACGCGACTGACAAGATAAAAATGATGACTTCAACACCATTATACGTAATCAAATTTACGATTTAAACCGTGGCTACCCAAGTCTCGTTATTGACATTTGGCAGTTTCTATCAACAAAAGTAACGCCGTGGCTTGATTGCGAGGGCTGGCTCGCTATCAGACCCTTTGATTAAGCAAGCAATTAAACAATGTGATGTATCGGCCAGTGTCGCATTATATTCACTGACTAATTATATGTTTTCATCGAAAGGCAAGCGCCAAATCGCTCTCTTATACTCTTAATTTCCGGCGAAATCTCGCCCGGGTCTAGATAAGGCTAATTCGCGCCGGGTTTTATCACAGCCGCTGCCATTTCCTTGACACAAAGATTGAACGTTTGCCGTCAAATGCCCACAGAAGTAGTAAATGTGCATCCGACGCCATTCGCTAGGCGTTGTTGAGAGGTATTATTCTTACTCGTTTTAACACTTTCGGCGCCAAATTAAAAAAAATCTGCTGTGACTTGTTTCAGATCAACTATCTTTACGAAAAGAAACAATAATAATTTTAGAAAAATGTTATATTTTTCGATACCTTATCTTTAGACTTATTTATTTTGCAAAAAGTGAAGTCCCTGATCAGACGCCGCCTTGAAAGGCGGTGGCTGATCTGGGACTGCACTATTTGCCATGACGCATTTGGGCGACTACGGCGCCGAAAGAGTTAACACCAAATTTCAGCTTAGTGTCTGCAACCTATTGTAGCTAACATAAAGGAGAAGGCCGAATATCGTATACATAGGGCATATTGCATGAGTGGTCATTCAATACGTAATTTATTAAACGATTTTTCTACAATTAATAAAAACGAGCCTTGGCGAGTTTTTATCAATTTTAGTAAATGAGTTTAATAAACTTTGTATTGACTGACCACGTATGTTATATTTTTTTATATTATAAATTCCAATGCAACGATTACAAGCGCTAAACACATAATTATAACGTCTTTATATAGTGCGGCCATTTTCACGCTATTCATAATGACGACACGTAGATTATTATTTTATTAGTTATATACCGAAAATCATATCACTCTGTTATATCACGCTGGTGACGTGATTTATGGATATATATGCTGGACAAAATATTCGCGATTTGCTGTTGATTGCTTTACCCGTAGGGACATATTGCTTTGTTCAACTAGTCAGGTACATCCATTTTAGTCTGTATATTTCGCTAGTAAATGTTCACGTTTTCAGCGATATCGGGATAAACGCGAACATATCCGCCACGCGAAAATAACTTCCTATCCAGCATTGGTTTCAAAATTTAACGATGATAAATTTGACGTCCCGTCAATATCGTTATACACGGAGATTACTGTATTTGTATTCCAAGGCGCGAATATTGGGAAAGAATAACACTCTGCCATTGCATTAAATGCCGATGGTACAGATATCAAGGCCATTCTAGCAAAACCATGAGCGAGAGTATTAATTATCAAATTTAGCAGATACTATCCCCCGAAATTGGCTTTATCTGCCATGATTAAATCAGCGGTTATCGATATCAAGGACAGCCAATTGTAAAGTACCAGAACAATATTTTTCTTTGAGATTTTCGCGAGAGAAAAGGGGTCCTCAAAGGGATAACTATGACACAAAATATCAATGAGAGGTTTTGTCGAAATGAAGTGTCAAGATATGGTTGGCCAGTATATTTTTGTATCGTGAAAAAAACATTTCTGAAAAAAAGAAACACACATTCTTACTGTGTAGGTTTACAGAACATAGTATAATGAATATATAACAGAATGAAATATTACAATATTCAATTATTTTGAAAACATGTTGGGAAATAGAGCATTTGCTCGTGACGAGCAAATGCTCCGTTTCACACAAAGTTTTCAAAGTCATCTGCTACACTTACAAGATATCTTGGTGGCAAAGGCTTGATTGAATGAATTCCATACAACGAATAACAATATAAAATTATAATATCTATTTTCAGACATTTTCACAGAATGATTAAATTAGAAATCACTTTTGTTTGATAACATTGGTGCTTTGCCTAATTCCTTATTACTGTGTATATATAGGTGAATAAACTCAAAAAACAGTTGGGTTTGCTGCAAAAGTGAGGAAAAATATTGGTCTAAAAATAGGAGTTATCAATTGATTATAATTATCTCAATAGCGTTTGTCTTGTAGAAATCGAATTGCACAGTGTATTCATAACATAAACATATACATGTACGTATTTCGTGTTACAACCATATCCAAAAGATATGTAATTATACAAAACAAGGTTGCTTTACTTGACACAAAGTTTCACAAACATAATACTTTTTCGTCATTATAAACACATACATGTAAGTCAATATGTTATGTTAAAAAATGCGATATGTATTTGTATGAGTTTTGTAAATTGTAGTGTACACAAGCCTACTACGACTACGATTTACTAAAAGCGACATATAATATGATATAAATAATACAGTATTATTATCAACAGCAACCAAAATAAAAAAAACAATGGCATTAGCCACTAGACATCGTATCAACTTTTACGCCAGTCTTACTTAAACACAACTCTTGCGAAATGAAACAAAACTATAGAGAGTAGGAATGGCATAGCAAAATATAAAATAACATGTGCAGACATATACACATTAATATCGAATATATTTTGCGGCATACAGACGGTACATACACTTGTCATAGATAGATCTATGAGTAGATGTGCGATCGGGATATACACCTTTTGAAAATAGTAGAAACAAAGTAAGCAATGGATGCAGATACATGTAAATATCAGAGAGATTACGGAATATGTATGATCTGGATATGTACTTTCTGCTTACCATTTATCAGTATTGAACAATCAATAAGTCAGATATCATAGTCAAAATGAGACCCGAGCTGTTTATTAACGTAAGACATTGAGGTTTATATACCTCAATCGTAATTTCAGAAATAATTGTCTAAATTTATGTACAATGACGGGAATAATGCGTTTATCATGATATACAGTGGGAGCAAAGCTATTTTTTACTATCTAACATACAATACTCTGAACACTGCCAACTTGTATAAACAGTTTGGAGCCAGAACAGACGCTGATCTACTTTTTCTAGAAATCTCAAGATGGCCAAAACATTGCCATTGTCCCAAATGATTAGTATTTCGATTTTCAGCGTTTGCGTTGAAACGGTAAAAATAGCGTTTCTCCCATAGTATTTGCACTCGACGAGTAGTTTGATCTGGGTATACTCTATTCGTACAAGCGTCCCTGACTAAATTATTTATGGTAAATATTATACGCCACCTGCAACGAGAAGAATGCTGATGGTTTGAAGAAGTCTTCAACGCTAGAGTTGGTGCGGGGCATATTGGCATTGGTGTCATGCTGTTAAGACAAGAAACAGACCACAGACATATTAATAAACCAAATTTGAAACAGATTTATGTAATAAGGGAAGCCTTGGTGCATTTCATCTAATAACCAAACTGCAGTCGTTTTTATTGCTTCAATTATGCCGCTAATTTGAAACATATCCCGTTCGAAAAGGTAATGTTTGCCAATGAAGAGAATATGGTTGGTAAATGCTTTCTTCAATTTAAACTGATTAGAGATGGGAAAAAAACTGACATGACATGACCGTTTATATATTTTTAAGTTTACTCATGGTTAAAAATGCCTAAAAGCCTGCAAACGAAAATTGGTTAAGAAGTCGGGCGGAAAGCAATTTATTGACCAATATTTATCTCTCAAGAGAGGTATATGAAAATGGCACCGAGTCGCATCATGCAAAAAACCTATCTGAATGACATACCAAACAGTGTAGACCCAGAACAATTGTGACGTCGAAAACGTGGCATCTCATCAGGGTCTACACTACGTGCCATTTAACTTCAAAAGTAGGCTATCCTTTACATTTTTTAACAATGTAAACCATTTTGTCATATGGTTCTTTGGATTTTCGATGACTGATTAAAAAGGTACACTTTTAACTCTTTCACCGCCGTAATCGTCTTAATGCGTCGCTGCAAATAGTGCAGTTCCATATCAGACGCCGCCTTAAAAGGCGGCGTCTGGTCTTAAACTGCACTATTTGCAACCATATAATTCCCGTGTTAACAGTTTCGAAAAAGCCAAAGTTTATTTTATCGTCACTGTTATCAATTTCGTTAAAAGGTTTTATCTGATACTAGTCACAGCAGACACATTCTAAATTTGGCGCCAAAAGGGTTTCAGTTGCTACTAAATTTGACACTCGAACAGTTCAAAACGCTGACAAACCTCATTATACTTTTCAAAAAGTACAGCATGTGGTGTTTGAGTTTCGTGCCGGTTCGTTCATTGCATCCCCTCTGAAACGGT
>JAULCE010276848.1:0-10820 GCA_032359355.1 Macoma nasuta | reverse complement strand
TAACCCAGCGGTCATGTCTGGATGCACGCATCCAGACATATACAGCTAATGGTTATCCTACTCTTAGTTAGTGCTGTTCAAAAACTTGAATCATCTTAAGTTCAGACATTGAATACTAGATTAAATATTTTCAAAATAACTATTTCTGTGGAGACGAATGTAAGTTTCACTGTTAAATGAAGAGGCTGACATTGTTGACATAAAAGGCATTGGCTTATTTTTTTTAAAAAAGTGTTAAGGCTCCCTACCAGCGTCTTATTACACTTCCCTTAAATATATAAGTAATCCTTGTCTCACCAGAAATGTTTAAAGCAAATGTTTAAAATGGCAATTACGTGATTTTTATGAGATCGTCGATATACATTTATATTGCCATAAAAAAACTGTAGTCTGTAGTCAAACAGGATCTTAACCATTGCATGTATGTCAAATTAGATGATTTTAGACACATATTTACTTGGTGTCTGGTCTGGATCCAAGCTGTTTGCCAAGTTATCATCATGGCTATAGTCCGGAATAGCGGGAAAAGGATTACCAATTTCTACATTTTCTCCTTGTTTTTAGCTGCCAAGAGTCTACATGCCGAATAAAACGTGTACAAAAGAACAAGCTGTAGCTTACAATTTACACCCAGATCTCACCACATCTCTGGAACCATGCATCCGTGTTGTTCTTTACTGAATGATATCACTAGAAATTATTAGTGTGTCCTCTACTTAACCAAACGGAGTCAAACCAATATATTTAAACTACAGGGGCTACTTTTTGCAATGTAAGGTGAGTTTAGTAGTGGCGATCATATGTTTTTTACTTAGAGATGCTGTGTAAAGAGCTTACATTGCCATATGCTTGAAGCTTGGCAGGTATGAAAGCACAGTGTGCCAGGTTATAACACTTGGCAAACAGCTTAAGCCTCATTATTCCTACTACTGATTCAGGTCACGACTATTCACCAGACAAATCAGTGGGGGTTGTCACACACCAGACAGACAAGTCACAATATGGAACAAAATATTCATAATAATAGCAGAACATCAGCTTAACCCTCCAGGGAGTCCTGCTGATAATGTAGTTTTTAAGAGACATTTTTTTTTATATTTGTGATGAATCACAGATAAAAGTCATCTTAACCCGTTAACCCTTGTGTCCACAAGCTATTTTAAGAATAACCCAAATCGAAAGAATTGGATGAAAAATATAAAAGACTAGGCAAGAGAAAAATGTCATTAGAAAAATGTCATTTTTAAATTGTATTTAAAACAGTTGCAGGAAATAGAGGAGGAAATGTCATCTATTACAGGGGCGCTAAATGGAGCTTCTGTGGAGGAAAGGATGATCTCCAAGGATAAGCATTTTGATGCCTGTTTGGAAGATGACCTTTGAAAACATCATTCTTTGTTCATGTATGAAATCCACCCCTTCCTTACAAACTTTGGGATTGGCATATAGATGATCATATAAATAACAGTGTGAATTAGCAGGATGTCCAACACCTAGCCACTAGAGACTTTAATTAGACAGTGTTTAATTTATGCATAATTATCCCGATCTCTAGTGCAGCGCCTGATCATAAATAGAAATGAAAGTAGTCTACAACATCTCTATCCTTTCTCGTGTGTCACATCTCATTTCTTCAAGGTCCACATCTGTAGCTGTAACAAGAAATAAGAACACTGCAAACACATAGCAAAGCTCTCCACATATTTCAAAGGATAACAACTCTGAAATAAGGCATGATAAAATTTACAGACATTTTATAGCAGAATGCCATACTTCATATAGTGAATATTCTTGCGAGACTCAAATCCATAGAGATATCATTATAGAAATTACTTCACTGGATGAAGAAAATATTTTACTTATTAAATGGAAATGACAATAAAATGCACAACAGATAGTCAAAACTTGTACTTGTATAAAAAGCAGCCAATAAAAAATGAATCATTGGGTTGTTTTAACCCTTTTTCCCACAAGCTGTTTTTATACTTATCCAAAAGGAAAGATTCATGATAAAAAAGAGTGCAAATAATGAAGAATTTGCCTATGACAAGAAAATGCTAGCCATCAGTAAATATGTGCTTAAAAGCGCTTCTGAACTCTGAAAAAAGACTGAAGTGATTTACATTGCTGTCGAACTTAAGATATTATGGCCACAAACATGTGTGTAAAGTTTGGTAAAAATTAGACAAACACTTTTCAAGAATTAGATCATACAAAATTTTCTGACGTACGGACAAGGGCAACTCTATATGCCTCCACTTTGTGGGGGGCATAAAAAGTTTGATATCTCTATGAGAAAGGATGTGTTTCGTATTCTCATAAAGAGATTTTTCACTTGTTATGACAAGCTCTTGATGACCATGTAAGTTCTGAAAAGAAAGGGTTCTAGATCCTGAAATAATGTACAAATTGTCAGGGCCCAAAATAAGATGTGTATCGCAAAAGATATATTTATTTTTATTTTTCAACTTAACCCTATGCTGTGACCATTCATAATGGAATCGTCTTGTAAAGAAGATTTCAAATAATGTTCATAACATAGGTGTTTATTGATATTTTTAAACAGATTGAAAAGTATTTACGATATTCACCCTTAACTTGTGTCTTGAAATGTGCAACTACAGTTTACAGTAATACTGTTAAGTCTTAGGTCACCTCAGAGAAATACTGTTATTATTCTAAACATTCATAAACATGATTTTACCATAATACAATAGTGCACAAAATCATTGGCCAAGGAAGCTTATAGTTTAGAGCGTGACTGTTCTAGCTATTAGGTGTGGTCTTATCAGGGTCTCCACAATTTGTCCATGCCATTCTGCCCTAAGAGCGTAATAACTGTATTCTAGTTTTTTGGACACACTGCCTGCATTCTGAACAGTCAAAAAACCCTTAAGAACTTCCATTTAGTCTGCCATTAGAAACGGTTCAAAATACTCTGGTGAAAAGCGCCCCACACTCTTCCACAATAAACAAGTTTCATAAATGACAAATAGCCCTTCTGCAAAATCATAATTCAGTTTTCGAAGAATTATTCACCGAATTTCTTACTGGACATACTTTGCATTGAAAAATGTACACTAATCCCTTAATGATTGTAATTTAGTATTTTCCTGTAATTTGTCATGAACTTTCTAATGAATTAATATCTCTCTCAGTTAACACAGCTGGGCACAAGAAAAAAGGTACATGAATTAAAATATTGTCATAGACTAAATTTCCGATGTTCATTTCTCTTTGTTTTGACTTCAAGAGACAACTCTAATGAGCGGTTATAACATACAAACAAGGATTTTGGCACTGTAATACACTCCTTAACCATAAAGAGCCATATGATGTTTTAGACTCATCCACAACAAAAGAATCTGATGAAGTCTAAAATGCGTTTCTGTGGAGAAAAGGGTTAATACAAACTAATTATTATTCTATTCGGATTCCTGGTTTGTCCACCTTAATATGGCAAATGATGTCAGGACTTTCCAGTTTACATGCAAATAGCCCCTATGGATTATTCATTTTGGTCTGACCATTGTTCCCTGGAATGTTCAATTTGCTCTTACCATTGAATCCAGGAGTGTCCAGTTTCTTTTGGCCATGGGGTCATATTCATAAAGCTCCTAAGGAAAATCTCAAACCTAAGTGAAAATTTCAAATGCATATTTCAAATCTATTTTCAATTATACTTCAATAAAACTTAGCATGCTTATGAAAAACGACGTTTTTAAATATGCATGCAGCTACATTTAAGTATTGTGGATAATAATAGGGAAATCTGCATTTCAAATTTTCACTTAAGTTTGAGATTTTCTTTAGGAGCTTTATGAATACGGCTCCAGGTCTTTGACTAGCTTGTTTCTCAATAGATCCCTGAATATCCACTAACTCACCTTCATGTGGTCAGATTTGATTTTTCCAATTGATTCGTGCATCCTGTTGTTTGGTTTAACTGCAGATTCTTGGGTTGCCAGTTTGGTTTTGTCATCTCCTGAAAATGCAAATGCAAATGGTAAGGTTTATGTTGAAAATATTTTTTGAATAACCTTCTACCTTATACACATTACCAATTATAGACGGCTACATATTTATATATCAAGCTTAATAAACTTGGAATCAGTTTGTCGTAGTTGGATGTGTCAATGTCTTATTATCTGTCAGTTGGTTATGGTTTTATTATGTGTCTTGTTAAGAAACATTCAGAATATTGTTTAAGAACAGACCGGGGTTTCATGATGTTATCGTAGTTTTATGCATTTTTATTATTCATAGACAGTTTAATGTAAATTTGGCTACAGTCAATTGGGAAACATTAATTAGGGAGAGTTGAAAAAATATTGTTTTCCTTTGTAGAAACACACAGGAATATAATTACAGTAAAACCTCTTTAAACTGGACACGCTCTAAACAGGAAATATGACTGAAATGTGGTTTTAATGACAGGTTATAGCTTAATGTAGTCAGAAAGTAATGCAGAAGGCTCCGATAGGAGCTTTCTGCATTTCTTTCAGCCTGCATTCAGCAGCCACCTACACATTTGTTTTTATTAAAATGTGTCTGGTTTAGAGAGGTTATACTATCCTGTCACATCATAATCAATTATGTCAATCTAATTTCTTAGAATATCTATTGGGTATTTTATTATTCAAGTATGTAGATAAGACAATGCTCTTTCACAGAAGACATGGTAAAGACTTGTACCAAACAGATCAAACAGTGCCGATCCTTTCCAGACAGTTCCTTCTGGTGCTGTCTGGTCTAGGTCTGTACTGTTTGCAAAAAAATCAATGAATGTGTGTATATATGAACTGAAGAATTAAATAGAGATATGTGGTACAAAGTTTTAGCCCTTTTCATGCTATGAAAAATATAATTAAATGAAAGTTACAAATTGAACACAAATTTCAAATAGCATGTACGAACATTAAAGATATTTTTTTTATTACAAACATAGCCTCATTTATTCCTAAACAATTAATCAAAGGATTTTGACAGCTGTGGCATGCAGTCGGGAGTGTCTCTGAATATTTAGGTAAATTATTAAGTTTAAATATTCATAGTATTTGATACATAAAATCACAAGTCAGAGAATTCACTTTCATATGCTGAGGCAAATTCATATTGGCAAGGTTTTTGCAAACACAGTCTTTATAATAACTGTTTTATACTTGAAAACATTAAAACAATTACAATTTAGAGAGATTGTTTCTGTTGCTCCAAATAGACTCTTGCCTTATTTTGTTATAATGGCATTTAGATCTGTTTTGGAGACACTTACAAAATCAATTTATTCACTTTCTTATTTCATACATACGAGATGACACTAATGTTTCCATTTTGTTCATGTTAACCCTTAGCCCACCAGTCACGACTGAGGTGATTTTTCAATCAGCTTGGATCCGGATCAGACGCCGAGTAACTCGGCGTCTGATCTGGATCCAAGCTGTGTGACACTCAGACACTAGGTTCACTATTTCTTAAATGAAACAGACAACAATTTTAATGGCGGGCTAGGGGTTAAGACACCCACATGAAAGACAATCCCCTGCAGTAGTCTGTGGGAACAGACAATAAATCAACCCATAACCTAAATAACAGAAATAATTAAATAAAATTTGTCTTTGCCAAAACCCTATTTTTTTTAATAGATTTTGTTGCAAAAAAGTGAAGTCCCTGATCAGACGATCTGGGAATTCACTTTTTGGCTGTCGACTTTAATCCTTCATTCCTATAATGTTTTTAATAGCCATAAGTTACAAAAGCCCTAAAACGCACTTCAGGGCAGGAAAGGGTTAAAATAAAGTAAACCGAAGTTTTGGCAGATGAAAGTTTCATCAGTGGGTTATTTGTTAGGTCTTACATGATGGTGGGTCACAGCGGCGGATGCCTCATGATTAATTTTATATAGTTCTGAACATCTGACAGCTATCTTTGGCACCAAATGTCATACAGTCTCAGTTATATTGAGCTGCTTTTCATCATAGTTATTGTAGGTCTTTTTCAATACAGAGGCAAGTGCCATTTTGCAAAAATTGTTTGTATGTCTTTTTTTAACAGATCGATGATATTCTAAAATCAAGTGTATGGCAGTTTTATGTATTTAAACAACATATTTGAGGGGGAGGGGCTGTCCACCCTCATATATGGACCCTCAATCACCTTTTAGCAGAAAAATTGTGAAATTGTGGGAAATGGTGCAAGCATGCATCTTATTTTCAAAATCAATGAAAATTGGCATTTCCTTTTTGAATCCAATTCATAAAATGCTTTCATTGTGGATGAATCGTCTAAAAAAGAGAGAGTATTTATGAGGTGAAGGGTAATGGTAAAATTCTCTCTTATTTTAACCCTAGACTGAATATTTAGACACCCAACTTTAAAGTTAGTCTGATAAGCCAGAATATTAGTTAAAATTATCTGATTTCTCTGATTGAAGGAACTTTTCTACAGAAAATGATGTGATACAAATTAACCTCCTGGAAAACAGTCCCTTTATGATGTCTCTAAATAGTTATTCAGCCTTATAGCATGATGTCTACAAAAGTCAATGCACTTGCAGAAAACTAGCACACACCACAATTCATTTACTCTTAAAGTACAATAAAACTTCTCGACAGCAACCACTAAAGGAAGACACATTGGTGCTTATTTAGTTGATTGACTGCTTTGTACAGCACAGAAGTATTTAAGGAACTTTCTGTATTACGTCTGTGCTGCATGATGCTTCCACCTGTCTTTAGAAATCATAATGGCTCTTATCTAAGTGGTTGTTTTAGACAGGTCTGACGGTATATGGCAAGGCTATATGTCCCAAAAGTACAAAATGTTTAGCAAGTTCATTTGGTATTCTATAAAATAGGTTCTTTTCACACTGACAAAATGGTAACAAGTATTGAGAGAGATCTAATTGAAGGAGCAGTTTAATCTTGGTCTGCATGGTTTGCCAGAGTTTCTGCCAAAATCTCTAGGACAAATGGGATAGCATAAAACCAGTTTAGTTTCCAATAATTTCCTTTTTTCTATTTTATTCTATAAATAGTTGGAAAAACTTTGCACATCGCCATCAAATGAAAAACGTGGAATTGTCATTAAGAATTACTCCATCGTCTGATAACACACACTGCTGTATAACTGTTTTCTTTATGGTTATAGAATGAGGATTGTAAAATGTCATCAAACAAACCCTAAGCCTGTTAATCACTACTGTGCTGTAAACAGCTTGGATCCACATATCAAACTAGGAATAACTATGCATCTGATCTAGATCTAGGCTATTTGACACCTAGACAATCATTTTGCTATTTTTTTTGCAATGGAGTAAAATTCAAAACTAATGTTAAGCTGTCAGTAGAATACAATTGTAGCAGTGACATAAGATTTAACCATTACTCCATAGAACGTCTTTTTGCTCTTATGATGTAGATGATTTTTGAAACCATTGTGAGAAATTAAGCTCATTGACTCACTTCAGACATTTTCATTTCTCACATTTTCAAAACCATTCAAAATTTATCCTTGCTCACAGATATTCATCTTTTCATCAGATTTTTTTTGTGCAGATTATTCTAGAGATAGCATATCGATGGCTTGGAGCAAAACTATTTGTGAAGGAGTAAGAATAGTTTCGCTCCAAGCCATCGATATTGAGTAAAGGGTAAAGCAAATGATGCATTCTGTATTGATAGATTCCAATGTAGCTTTCGATCCGGCCTGGTAGTGCTTATAAACCTTCGGCCTCAGGTCTGGGAACACTCTCTGAGATCTGATTGGTCTTCTTAAGTCAAAAGGCTGCATGCACTATAATATTATGTACTAGTAATTAGGAAAAATACTAGACATCACAAAAAGATATGGTCAGTGTCTAAACTTGTAGCAATTTTCCCATCAGTGTGTTTAGTCTATACCACAGTTATCAAGAGATGATAAAAACGTCTTTGGCTTCTGGTTTCTGTCTAGATGTTTAAGTTTTCATGTTTGTTTTCTCTCCACCGACCAATTACCGAGTGCTGCTACTTTCATCAGCTCTTATATTTTCTAAACGAAACCCTTTTACCCCAAACAATGGGACAGATTGGCAAACTGTATATACCCTGATCAAACTGCTCCTTCAGGAGCAGTTGGATCAGGGACTACACTTTTTACTCCAAGACTAGTATACTTTAAATTAATCATATAGGATGCTAAACAGATTTTACAGGCACATTTTGACCTATCATTTTTTTATTTTTTTTTTACTTAATTCTTATATTTTACTTCACCAAACCCTATGCGACCACTTAATTAACTCTTTCCTCCATATGCTATTTTTAGACTGATCCACAAGAAGGAATTTGATAAAAAATATGAAAATCTAAGCAAAGGAAAAATGTCATGTTGAATTGTATTGGAGTCATTGAAGGAAATGGAGCATTTGACTGTTACGAGCAAATGCTTCATTTCCTACAATGTTTTCAAAAGCTTTCAATTACATAGGCGCCTATGTGGAGGAAAAGGTTAAAGGCATCGTCTTAAAAAGATTATTGTAATGAATTTTATGGCTTGGTGCAAAACTATTGTAACTCCTTCACAAATGTGAAGGAGTTACAATAGTTTTATACCAAGCCATCAATTTAGTGTTCACAACTTCACATGTTACCTGAAATTTTGATTGAGGCAATGTGGTGTTTCACTATTTAGGATACAGTGGTAAGTAGAAAAAAGCTGGTATTTATACAGGTGGGGATAAATCCTTTGCATTCTTTGTTACACCCTCTTCAAAATTGGGGTCCAAGAATTTTTCAGTCTTGTATACAATATCATTCCCAATAGTATTTTTCAGGCAGTCAATCTAAATTCCAAGGATTGAAACATTAATCCTTTACTCCGTAAGACACTTCTTTTGACAAAACTGTAGTAGATGACCTTTGAAAACATTGTTTGAAATGAAGCATTAATATTGATCATAATGAGCAAATTCTCCATTTAGCACAACATTTTCCAAGCCATTTAAAATATGCATGTTTCCTTTCTCTTAGATAATCTTCCTCATCAAATACTTTCATTGTGAAGGGGTCTAACAATAACTGTATATAGTAAAAGGTTGGTGGTGAATTAGTGATAACATTTCTACCAGTTTGGATCCAGTCATGACCACCATAATGTCTGATCAGGATCCAAATTGCTCAACACTTTGATCACATTAACAAATACATATATGCGTTGAAAATTGCTTTGGACAGCAATGTGCTCAAGCAAGCCTTACAGTATAGGGGTTAACCCTTTTAGTGCTATAGAAACCAGTTTATATACCTTTGCAAACAGTGTATACCCAGATCAGATCAAGGAGCCATCTGATCAGGTTTTCTCTATCATATATGAATATTAAGGAGGATTTACCCCAAAAATTCATATAGACTGGCCATATTTCAAAATTGGAACAGTCGATTTGAGAATTCAGTGTTCAATCAGGTTAGGCCGCATCTGCCAGACAGATACATTGTCAGGCCAACTTCCCAAGTATGTCTAGACCAACCTTAGCCACAGGTAAATAGGCCATGGTATGCTACAGGTATAACTAGGCCAAAGTATAGTTAGAAGATGGTAAATTGCCCAGTTACATTTACATGAAACAGGAAAGCGTTTTTGTTTTTGTTGGGTTTAATGTCACTCCGACAGTACTTCAGTCATTTCTCATTGCCCTGCCAATTGCTAGTGGAGGAAGACCCCATAAACCTGTCTGAGTTGCACAGACAGAAAACTGATTAGAACCACTGACCTACCACAAGTCAGCAGGAAGGCTTTCTAACATAAAGATTTTCACCTCTGTCGAGGCTCACACCCACAGCGGCGAGTGACCAAGGGATTGCATGTTGAAGACTATAACCACTTGGCCATGGAGGAAAAGTACAGACAGCGGTTGGCAGGAAAGACAGACCTTTCTTTCAAGTGGACAAATTACTTGAATACAGTAAAATCTCTCTAAACCGGACTCTCTCTAAGTTGGTTACAGCTTAATGTAGGCTGAAAAGTAATACAGACAGCTCCTTGGAACTCTCTGTATTACTTTCAGCCAGCATTAAGCACTCACCTGCATTTGAATGTTATACAATTCAAACATAATAGAATGTCTACTCTGTGCATTTGTTGTGTCTTAAAAGTTCAAATAAGCCATGCCCATCAAAGTTTGTTCAAATAGTAATGACAACACCAATGTAACTGGCCATTGGTACTTAACAGTTAAAACACTGACGGTGAAATTACACTAGAAAAGTCATTTAAGATGGCAACTTGTACATGCTTGCCTTCAAAAAACCTTGAGGCGGTGTAATCCTCAAATAAAAAAATGGCGCTAAGGAGCTTTTCTTTATTTGACGGTGGAGGGAAGATAAAGGTTAAGCCTAAGCTTGTTGAAAATGTACATATAAGCCTTCTTCTGGGATTTATAATAAATGAACTAAATCACTCCTGACCATGAACTTATTTGTTTCACATGGAAACTAAATGAAACCTTTTTTCTCTATATTTCCTGTAGGCAAACCCAGTCTAGCTCCTCTACAGAAACTCTTTTTGGCGCCTCCGTAGCAGATGACTATTGAAAGTATTGTGGTAAATGAAACATTTGCTTGTATCAAGCAAATGCTTCATTTACCACAACATTTTCGATAAAATTCAAAAAATGGCACCTTTTCTCTTGCCTAGATATTCACCTTTTTCATCAGATACTTTCCTTATGGATAAGTGTTTAAATAGCATGTGAAGAAAAGGGTTCAGGAGCTGTCTACAATGTTGCAAAAGCATATCGAGGGCTTGGTGCAAAACTATTGTAACTCCTTCACAAATGTGAAGGA
>JAULCE010276737.1:0-10820 GCA_032359355.1 Macoma nasuta | reverse complement strand
ATATGTATTACCTTGATTTTCGGCTCGAATCGAGTCTTCTGGTGACGCCATCTTGCACTGAAACCAACCATTTGGTCACGTGGATTCACCGCCGTGGGCAATTCGTACAAGTAGTGCATACAAAATAGCCAAACAACAAGGAATCATATTTAAATGTCTAACTACACTGTTTATCATTGTGATGATTTTAAAAAAGCGTAGTAAAGCTAGTAAGGAGTAATGCATTGAATAACCATACTTGATTAATATGAGTGAATTAATACTAAAATTAATTGCAAACAGTAATGATCCTTATTAAACATCAATCATGCATGTGGTAGCCCCATTGAAGTAGCATTATCGCATGCCTTCAAACATAGAGATTAGACTATTTCTTGTACATAACACATGGAATGCTCATACAAAGTATGTAAAACTATATACATAAATCATTCATTCACACACACACAACACGGCACCAGTACACATACGGACATTTCAAATTTTTACTTATTGCAAATGGTAGTGATCCTGGTCAGACGTCTCCTAGGATGAAACTGTTAAGCTGCACATCCCCATATGTCTCGAGTGAAACCGTAAACATCAGAGCGTGACAGAGAAAACATATCAAAACAAGGACTCAAAAAAATGTAACACAACACTCTAAGACTCATTTTAACGCAATGAGATTGTCGCAGGTGATAAAACGATGCGTAACTAATTAAAGACAATTGTTGTAGGAGCTGTAAATTATATATATATTGTTTCCGATTGACCCTTTTGCTAATGTTCACTGATTAAACATGCAAACAGTTTAGAGCCAGCTTCTGATCCGGGTCTAAACTGGTTGATTCCTCGCAGTAATAAACTCTTCAATAAAAGACAATTTGTGTTGTAATTTTGTCTTATGCTTGCATTTTATTGCGTTACTTTGGCGTTTTAACGAGAAATAATACCGCTCGTTTCATCATGGCTGATTAAGGCAAATTACATTGGCACTGATCGTTATCATTTGTTTTGAAACAATTTTGTCCAATTTCTGTGCCTTATAAGCCCCGATCATCCGTCATTCTGTCGTAGCTGATGTCTTGAGTGGGGGTATAGATTGACCTGCTCTGGATCTTTATTGTTTTTGCATGCACGTTGGCCATTTCTTTACAAACAGTCTGGTTCCAGAGGAGACGCCGAAACACTAGATAAAATAACTTTTTAGTAAGACAGATCATATGGTTGGTGTATTGGAACATATTTATTTCGTAAATTTTGTTTCATTTATGTTAAAGATATTCATTATATAATTGTTATCGTATATTGTCTTATTCATCATGCATTCCAAATCATGTGTGAAACGGAAAGCACGCATAAGCGTTCAGTAACAATATCAGGTAGTTCTTAACGTATTGAAGTTGTCAAGGGATGTTGTGTTCGTGAAACTTGACACACGTTATATACACCCCCAATGCCAGAACTCTTTTATATGAAAATTAGAAGTTGTCAAGGGCCGTTGTTTTTTGTGTAACTTGGCACACGTTTTATTCAAATCAACTGCAAGGCATCCTTTAAAACCACGTGGTTGCAACGCAAGCGTCCAATTATAATAGATACTGACTTATTGTTAACATATAAAGTCGTCCTAGTAGAGTGTGTTTCTTTTCAGAAATGACATAGTTCAACATTTGGATAATTTCGATATAGTTCTAGCTGAGACATTAACAATCTGTTGATTAATTTTTCATTTTGAATCTACGACGCGAAAAACTTAAGTCTGGTTCACGTCAGTCTTGCAACAACTGGCACCTGTCTATGACAACATTTATTTGGGAAAATCGCTTGGTTTCGCAAGACAGCCTCAGGACATTCTTACGAATTCTCAAAGTCGACAGGCTATCGCAACGTCACAAAATAGATTTTCGACATGCACACTTTCTTTGCGATGTTCACATTTCTAGATGTTTTGTATATTTGTTTGCGAGCTATCTACGACCCAGTGGACATGCGAATTCGCACGGCCAACATATCCAGGGTGACCATATGTGGACCATGAAAAATCGGGGGGGGGGGGGGCATACATTCACCTTTATGCGGATTATAATACGGAAGAAAATATGATGCCATTTGCAAACAGCTTAGATACCAAAGAGACGCCGTGTGATCAATGCTGTTTGACATTTTAGCACAATGGTTATAGAGCGTAGTTTTAAATCCCGGAAAAATGGTCGGACTGAATATCGCACGGCTGATGTGGAACAGACGTAACCGTCGGTACGCAAGTCAACATTTCCAATAGCAGGAAGGAGCTTAACACAATGCATCATTGTTTAGACACTGCCTTCCTGTACAATTTCTTCAATGATGTACATGATGTAATCGTAGTTATCATATTTACATTATCGTATTGTTGTCTTAGACATTTCAAATGTGTTGCATTGAAAAGGCTTACCGTTAAATACTGCCCAATGACATTCATTTGAAGGTTGGCGCTTTAAAGAAGGTGAAATAGATTGTCATTGAATTTAGATTGTAATTATATTTGCCTTTGTATTTATTTATCCCAAGACATTTATACGATAGTAATTATAGAAAAACGGCATTGCGAAAGGATAATTGAAGGTTAAAATAGCTATCGATCTATGTCCTGCGTATTAAAAAGGCCATTGCAATAAAGAAGAAGCTTCTTTCACGACTGTTTGCTATCTGTATACCATGCTGAATTTTTCTTAGTATTCAAATCGGTATAGCTAAAAGTGATGTCACACTGGAGCCGCGATCCCACAACGTCCATGAAAAATCCAGAACGCAGATCTGCGCACAAAGAAAAAATAGCAAGTATCGCCGCGGCAACGCATTGGCATCGCAAGTGAACACTGTTGGATCGCATAGAACGCCGAGCGACGGTGCACACTTTGTGTGTGCTCAAAACAAACGCGGTCGCTCGGCGTTCTGATTAGAGAGCAGTAGGATTGCCATGAGTTCGCCGTAGCAGCGCCTTAAGGTCTCCTACAATGACACAGAAGCTCCGAAGAAACGCCAAGGTTGCCGTGAGAACGCCGTGACATCACCATAGACCGGTACCAGATCTTTTAAATGTCTTAATATTTCCCTTTGGCTGTTGCATTGGACTCCCACAGGGCATATGTGTTTTTGAAATCCTTGTAAGGATTATTTCTGTAAGAGAGAAGATCAATCTCCTCTAGCCATAAAGCCATTTTTTCTTCTTCTGCCACGGTGAGATCTGTAACAGCCTTCGCTTTACTTTGTATCTGTGTGGAAATGTGGGATTAAGAGGTTGATAGGGTGCTCGTCCGAGAAGCCTGCATCTGTAGTGACGCATCGCCTAGTGGATGAGACGATTGTGATGGACTTGCTTTTATTTGCGGTGGGCATTTATATTTCCCTGCCTTCTTTGCCTTTTCACTTCTTCTGGCGGGCATTCGAGAGCAATTTGAAGAATGGAGAGCTGATGGAGATATCGTTTCTATATGCAGTGCAAGATACGCCGGCAGCGGAGTGCATATGCACTGTGCGCGCCGTGACAACTCGATGCACGCAGTGGAAGCGCCGTAAGAGCGCCATTAGAGCGCAGAAAATCGCCAACTAGAACTCCGTTGGAACGCGGCAGAACGCCATGGAGCTTCGTAGGAACACCAAGGTCGCCATGTAACGCTGTTAGAACGCCGTAACATTGCCATCTTTATGAAAAATATCATTTCTTTCCTGCGATCTCACGGCGCTCTATGGAATTTAACAACGCCGTGCAATCGCAGTGGCAACGCAGCTAGGTGTGACAGGGGTTTTAGGGACCTCTTCATGTATTTCGCTCGGTATAAATGCTAGCGTCGACAGTCTCGTTTAACCCTTTACTCCATAGATACTCCTTTTGGTGCCTTTACCGTGGATGATCTTTGTAATAATTGAGGAAATTGAAACTTTGATAATATATATTTATTGTGAATAAGTCTTAACCCTTAGCCTGCTGTTCGCGACTACTATGATAATTCAAACAGCTTAGACCCAGATCAGACGCCGAGTTACTCGGCGTCTGATCTGGATCCAAGCTGTTTGGCACTCAGACAATAGCTTCACCAAATTTCAAGAAAATCGGACGATATTTAGAAATGAAGCAAACGACATTTTCAGCAGACGACAATTTTCGCAGCAGGCGAAGGGCTATCTATAAAGAAAACAGAGTAGTATATTCCTGTTGTTAATATATAAGTCGTTTTTTCAAAATTCCTGTGAACACTAATTGAACCCTTTGCCCCATACAATTGCAATGTGACGGATCTGTAGCAGATGAACTTGGACACAAAATGTGTAAAATGGAGCTTCGATGTATTTAAGACTTTTAGCTTTTGTTGTCTGTTGATTATATTTTGATTAGAAATGCACTCGATGTGCTGAATATTTAGGAACCATTTAACCCAACTTGACATTCAATTAACATTATTTGTTTCACTTCTTTTTTGCCCAATCAATTACATCATGTGCTTGTTTTTTCACGTCTCCATCAGGGAAACAATCTGAGGGAAATAATGGATATTTAGGCAAAATGCACAATGCATTTTAATTGTTTTGAAAGCATTGTCGTAATCGGCAAGTTTCAAGAAAAAAGTTCGTTTCCCACATTTTTTTCAATAGGCATCTTCCACAGAGGCATCAAAATGCGCAAGCTATGGAGTTAGTTTTAATGAGCTTAACAATATGCACAACGTAACTGAAGTGAAACAAATTCAATTTACCAATTGTTGACTGGTATTTTATATAAACATTTTTTCGATGTTTTATATGGAATGGTTTTTTTTGACTTGTAGAAATCGAGTGTTGTCTATCTTTCAAAAACAAAGTTAACAGGAACGCTTTCACTTTTCACAGCAATATCATGTCATTAATGTAATAGAATACTTGCCTTGACAATTATCAAGACTGACGTTCTATAATTGCAATTTAAGTAATCTTATCCTATATGAAATCCAACAGTTAGGCGGGCATTTAAGTAAACTGCCAATTGCAAATCCGAGATATACTCTCGATCTATTCTGATGGCATTAATTGAGCGCCACTGTTCGATAACATACCTTAAGATGTTTTCACCATTTCCTCCACAAGCTATGTTTAGACTGATCCACAAGGATGAAATATATGGAAATCTAGACAAAAGAAAAATGATTTGTTTTATATGTCTATGTTTTACATACATTTTACAACTGGATTTGCCATCACTGATGTCGTGGAGTAGTCGGACGGGTATAACTTTTATATACACTGTACGTCTAATAGGGTGATAATGGGAAAAGAGTGAGGTTTGGCGCCCCTACACCGGTCCAACCCCCTAGTATCGTGTTTCCACTGACCGTTCCAAGGCGGTACTCCTGTCTTCACACTATTTTATGTCTGTCAGTCATCCTGGTGTGTCTTCTATATGCTGCGTATGTATGGGCTCGTAAGTGTGTGGGGTGGGGGGAGGCGGTGTTAGAGTGAGTGTTTGTGTGAGTGTGTTGACAAAGGATTTGTTTCTGTTTTGTTCGGGTGGCTGTTTGTTTTTGTATATGGTGTTTCCGGCAAGACTTTCATCTCTACTTCTAATTTTGTTGAAATTATCCTGCAATGTTTTCATAAGCAATCAGTTACATAAACGCTGAAAGACACTTCTGTGGAGGAAAGGGTAAAGTAGTATTATCCTATATGAGATATGTTACTAAGATGGGCATTAAGGTGTGTTGACAATGTCAAAACTGAGATATACTCTAGATGGCATTAATTGAGCGTCACTGTACGGTTACCAATCTTAAGACGATGAAAATAATGCTTCATCTCGTGGTATTTATTTCCTTCGTTGATAGTTTGATAGTGTTGACTTTGATTAATAGCAAGCAGTAACGACCCTGATCAGAAGCTATTGCCTGGTATTGGTCTACACCGTTTGTCAAATAGTTAGACTGAAAAGGAAATAGTGATGCTCAAATGTACAGTACTGTTAACAGATCGGTAACAGATCATAGAGAAAATCTTCTAGGTTATATAACCGTATCTTAATTGGAGAAATGGCTATGTCGCCCAGAAATATTAAGCAATTTAACCCCTTGTTCCATTTGCAGTTTAAGACTCTTTCACAATGAAAGACAATGATTTATATGGAGGTTATCTCTGGGAAAGGAAAACATCATGTTTAATGACTTCAAAAACATTGCAGAAGATTGACTATAACTCATTATAAGTCAATGCTCCATTTACCACAAAAAGTTATCCACTGTCAATGCGTCAAGAGGCGTTTCTATGGAGTAAAGCGTTAATGGTCCATGGAGTGCATTACGATCAAGAAATGAATTTTGTGACAAAAATCGCTAAAATTTAAAGATAAATAAATTCGTATAAGTGTTGTGATGTTTATTTCATCAGCTTTAGAGTTCTTTAAAAATATGTATTCCAGTTTAATTAGGAATAACTTCACAATGTCTTTCTAAGTGTGTAACTGCTGACAGTAAAATATTCCAGTAAAACATATCTAATGCGGTCACTGCATGAAGAAGCATTGAGGGACCTGGAGACAGATGGTAACTTAATGTAGATCAAAAATGATGCATAAAGCTCCCATAGGAGCTCTCTGTATTACTTCCGATATGGATTCACCTACCACCTGTCTCTATAGCTGTCCACATTGGGTTAGTTTAAGGGGCCTCATTAAATGGTGTTTACTTGTTTACTGTATTGTTTTTGTGATGTACATAAGCGACTTATATAAAGTATATCTGTTTTCGATTCGACAAGAGAGTCAATAACTTTAACGCCCAATGTTATTGATGATAAAAAAACGTCTTGACGGAAACATTTCTGTCGAATGGACAATAATTATTTTGAGCGTATTCGTCAGAAATTAATTTTACAGCTTTAAATCCCTTAGCGTCCGTGAAGTTATTCCCCTCTAAAGATAAAAAAAATCTGTCAATATGTCTGGTACTGTAAATGATATTTCTCTGTTCTGACGTTTAATCAGAATTAGAGTCTGAGAGTTAATTCAAATGTCAGCACTGGGGGAAATGATGCTATAAAATCAAATGCAGGTTGACGAATACGGCTCTATCACGAATGGTTGACTTGTACAGACAATCAGCGTTATCATCGAATGCGTTTAAGTCTTTAGCTTTAACCCTTTCGCCGCCAATTTATAATAATCGGCTGTACATGATTTGAGATCAAATATTTTTACGATATAAATAACAGATATAATGAAATGAACTTTGGCTTTACCGAAACCCCAATAATCGGAGAAAAAAATCTTCGAATAGAAGGTGACGTCAGATCTTGGATTTCACGTTGTTTGAAATGTCGATTTGAGTCACCTATGGCGGTTAAAAGCTTAACCCTTAAGTCCCTTCTGGTGGCACTGTAGCAGTTGGTTTTTTTAAACATCACGCGAAATGAAGTATTTGCTCATAATCACAACCCCATACAATTACTTTTAACAGCATATTCCTTACATGTGCATATTGTTGCCCCTGCAGAAGATGACGTTTAAAATCATTGTGGGAAAAAATCATTTGTTAATCATGAGCAAATGCTCATATTCCTACAAAGTTTTCCAAAAACAGCGGTTCTTATATGATATTGTGTATACGACGGGCATCGATAGAAACAATAAGGGGAATGCAAATTTTGAATGGTTTTAAAACCTGTTAATACATGGAGCATTTGCTAGGATCGCAATATCTCACAATACTTTCAAGCGTCATATCATCTACAGGGGCGTCAACATGGGCATCTGTTTGGAGAATAACAGAGAAAAAACAATTAAAACATTGGCAGTGCACCTACATAAGCATATACATTTTAAACTAAAAAAATAATTAAATATGTGGTTTAACGAGAGTCTAGACAATCATATTTCAAGATGACAATAAATGCGCTTCCACTTTATAACAGGCATTGACCCTTTACTCCATATGCTATGTTAACAGTCATCTACACTGATATAATGAATAAGAACATAATTTAGAAGAACGGGAAAAAATGAAATTGCTTTAAAAACATTATGGGAAACGCAGAATTTAATTATCATGAGCAAATGCTCCATTTCCAGATACGGCATTCGTATATGTAGACTAAAAGTTTTAAACGATATGCTGATAACTTGATATTAAGTGATAGATATATGCTCCTTTATAGTTGTATTTGCCATTACTTTCTAATGTGCCATTGACACAGTGTCATAAAACAACGAACCCAGGGTGACCATAACTGGACCATGAAAAATTTCGGAGACCTTGGCAAATATTCACTTTTATGCGTGCCACGGAAGAAGAACTGATGACATTTGCAATCAGCTTGGATCCCAATGAGACGCCGTGTAACACAATGGTTATAGAGAATATTTCTAAAATCCGGAAAATCTCCGGAAAAAAACCCGGAGAAATGGTCGGCCTGCGAACCAAACAGAATTAGACATTTCATTCTTATCAATTTCGACTAAATACTAATAGAAACAAGAGATGTTTGCAAAAGAGTGAAGCCCCTAATCAGACACCGTCTTCTAAGGCGTTTGATCTGGGATTTCACTTTTTTGCAATGTCGATTTGAGCCGCCTTTGACAGTGAAAGTGATACATTTGTTGCGAATGAAGATCATGATCAGACGCCACCTTAAATATAGCGTTTGATCTAATGATGCTCTATTTTCAAGTATGCCTTTTGGCGACAATGTCACCGCGATATTCAATCATTACTTTGTTTTTTTTTGAAATACGACGAAATAATTGGTGTTATCAGACATTTTTTAAAGGAACATTTGGTAAAAATTATAAAGCAAAACAGTTATTTTTTTCTAAGTAAGGGCATGCATAATGGCCCGAACCTTGGCGATTATTTTAAAGATAAATCTAACTAATGAAAATAATCCCCAAACCTTCGACACGTATCCACAAAACAATCAAAATATACGTTTGGCTTCAAAGTTAGTTTCATTAAGCATGAATTCGACCTAAACGAGTTTTAGATAACGATGTTCGATTGTAATTACTTGAAAAGTAGGCGAAGAAGCGTGAGAATATAAATTCTGAGCTTAACGTTGTTCCCTAGAAAAAAAATGCAGTTTGAGTGAGTTTGGTTTTATGGCACCGCACAACATTGTGTAGGTCATAGGCGCCGTTCAGGAAAAAATGCTGGATGCACATCTCATTTACATCGAGATAAAAATATGGGGTATGGTCCAGAAACTTAATACCTGCTGGTGAATCAGAGATGCAGAAACTCCAGATTCATTCTTAAACCCTATTAGTCGCCTCTTACGATCATGCCAGGGTTAGGCAGTGGTCCAAATTCTTGTACCACAAAGGAACGCACCAGGACCACATGGGGGATATAAATTCGAATATGCGATGTTATTGAGTTTCCCATAATCATATCCGTACAGTTTTATTAACCTATTTCACATTCCATTGTTGAAAGTAACACTGAAAGAGAATTTAAAACAATCGTTAAACAGCCGTCTTTCTTAAAACGAAAAACTATTAACACTTTTGTATAATAAAAGAAGAAATTTAATACCAACTCCTAATGACATGGTAAAAGAACTTTTAAGAGAAAATGGCCTTTTATGAACTAATTATTTAATGCAAGTTTAAAACGTTGCTTTTTGAATGCCAATAGCGAAATAAAATTTCCTCCAAAATTTAAGTGTTTTCAGAAGAAAAAATTATATACCTTAATTAGTCTTTAGCAACCCAAAAGGCATGCACAAATAATGAAGCCCCTGACAAGACTGCGCCCTCAGGAGCAATCTGGTCAGGGGTTATACAATTTATCTCTATGTTAGAATGTTTTGGGCACATCATTAAATGAAAAATGAAATTCCTCGAGGTTGACGTGTTTATTTATTGATTTAAGTTACGTGTATCTTGTTTACATGTGTAGATATCCAAAACGCATTACAAACGACACTGTTAGATTTAAAACCGAAAGTGTTAAAGTGTAGAATTTTGATGCAAATTCTCTCTTTTAAAACACGACAACATGTTAGCAATAAAACGAACTTGTTTTTGTTCTTTCCGGGTATTCTATTGTAAAAATGTTCTAAGATTCCGAATTATGTTAGGCTGGTAATTTTGCCTGAACTTATCACACCGTTTACTCTATTAGGCAAACGCTTTCAGATTATTTTTCAAATGAAGCCCTTTTGACATCATAATAATATTAAGCGAGTTGACCTGTTCATTTCACTGACATGAAACAAATAAATATCAACTATTATGATTAATTTCATACCTTTAGTGTCAATTTGTACAATTATTTCTACTTTTAGATAGGGCAATGATTCGTAAGACTATTGCACTGCTTCTTAACGAGTATCATTAAGATACATATTCCGGGTTTAGTTTAAACTCTTATCCTTGTAATCGAGACCTTAGTAATATTTTCAGACAGATTTGGTCCGGATCAGATACCTGGTAGCTTGATCTGGATCCAAGCTGTTTGACACAAAGACTACATTTTCAAATTATTAAGTAAATCGGGCAATGTTTAAAAAGGTGTAGCTGGCTAAGAGTTAAATTACCGAGCGTTTTGTAACGATGTATAAAGGTGAAATCATTTTCGTTGTCTGTTTTCAAGGCACTTTGAAATAAAACATTACTTTCTTCAATAACTTATTAAGTAAGTTTACATATGGAAAGGCAGGTACAGCCATACTTTACAGAAAACTCTTTTTCAGGTTTTGAAACTGTCAACAATATTTACACTTTCCTCCACTGAAGAGCGTCTCTATCGCTAATAAATATTGAAAAAATTGTAGGAGATTGAGCATTTGCTCGTAACGAGCAAATGCTCCATTTCCTTCAATGATTTCGATAGTGT
>JAULCE010276626.1:0-10820 GCA_032359355.1 Macoma nasuta | reverse complement strand
AGGCGGCGTCTAATCTGGGACTGCACTATTTTCAACGGCGCATTTAGGCGACTTCGGCGGTGAAAGAGTTAAAGCCAAGTTGCATTTTTACATATTTGCTGGTGCATTCGATTCAATATCACTCTATGTTTTTCTTCGGGAATCGGTTATGGGTGCATTTTCTCAAACACGTTACATCTTAATTCAAATAAAAGTTCGGTCATTACGACAAGTGAATTATAATGTATTGCGGAGATTGATAAAAATTGATTAAGATTATGATACAACCCTAGCTAACCCTTTATTTCAAACGCATTATATAGTATTATCTACATAAACGAATCGGAGAATGAACATAGAGGCAAATTGAAAATTCAATAATTGAAACTATTTTGAAAACTTTGGTGGCAGAAAATAGAGCATGTGCTCGTGACGAGCATATGCTCATTTTTCCACATTGCGTTCCGATAGTCATCTGTTACAGCATCGCTAAAGGTTCCCTCTGTGGAGTTAACCCTTATCCTGCTATTCGCGACTAAGGTGATTATTCAAACAGCTTGGATCCAGACCAGACTCCGAGTAAATCGGCGTCTGATCTGGCTCCAAGCTGTTTGACATTCAGACAATAGGTCCACTAAATCTTAAGAAAATCGGACGATTTTTAAAACTGAAGCAGACGGCATTTTCAGCAGACGACAATTTTCGTAGCAGGCGAAAGGTTAAGGGTGATAATACTTTCTACAGGTACCAGCGTCATTGGCAGACCTGCATATAGCGGCCACCGGACATGGCAATGCTGTAGTTGATGTAAGTACATGATATACATAGTAAACGTTTTGATTTATGCGTTTTATGTCTGTAGTCCGTTGTTTTCGAATTAAGCAAAAGCTTTCCCAGCCTTCTCGATGGGTATAGACTATGTGTTAAAAAACACTTTCTTTAGAACAGGCGGTTATCTGTGTTGCTTGAAGCATGGACTTTCTTTATGTCTATCGGATGACTAGTGTAATAGCTATTTTACCATTCAAACTGGTGAAATCATTAACTTTAAAAGTCTCGTTATCACCGAAATTGTTGATTCAAGTATGAATATTGTTATACGCATACATTATAAGCTATCTGCACTAGACATTCTTTTCCGTCAATTGATGTTACGCTAGAAAATCCAAATTGTTTAAAGAACATTGCACATGCATGGTTTTAGAAGACCACGGACGAGTCCTCATTAACTCAGTAAGTGTAATTTTCCAGAGGGCAGTTACGTATTCAGAGGAACACTGACAATATGTCGGTCTTGATAGGTGGTCCGAATCTAGTTAAACAGATCGCTTGAAACGTTATTCTGCTAAAATGCTTCAAATACACGTATCAATGTTTCGTTGGTATCGTTACAAAAGGAGTAATGTACAATTGCATTATATTTGAACCCAAAGTATCGTTCGATCACTCGTTTAAACTGACGTGCTCTGTTTAATATAAATTACATTTAGACTGTTATGTTTACTTCAGTTTGAAAAACATGTTACTTTAACTTACATGCTACTTAGCGCAAAAGAAATACAAACTGTATGAACATTAACACGTTTATAGTTTGTTATGTTAAAGGTACTTTCAATGTCAAAAAGATTTATGCCATGTCAGCCGCCGGGTAATTCGCCTCTTGCTCAAGTTTGATTGTAGAGATTGATTGTAGAGATTATCAGTCATACGCTTTATATTGTAAGTAATTTCGCTCCTCCTACTGTGTCAGCTAATTTGTTGCAATATTGCAAACAGGTGACCATGTCTTACTATGTGAACGGCATAGAGAGTAACACCGAGATAGCTGTCGATGGCACGATAATCCAGGAATCTCTTAACTCCATTACCGTCCGAACATGTGTACAGTAAGACTTTTGTGATTAGTTTTTCTTCCTTTTTAGTACTATCACTTTATATTATTTATATTTGAAATTTATATCACATGCACTCAAACCTATATTTAGCGGTCACTTAAAAAAGAGTCTTTTGTGACATATAAGACATGTGTTCACTTAATGCATATTAAAATGAATGCAGCAAACTCTTTAAAGATATTTCTGCATTACTTCCATTCTGCATGCAGCGACCATCTGTCTTTATTAGTTGTAATGATACTTTGTTTCATAGTCGCTCTGGATGTTTACAACAGAAGGAATTTATTCGGCACCTTATTTTCAGTGATTGAGTACATATTATCCAATATTAAGTAATGTATGTCAATATTTTACAAACCACAAAACATATTACTGTTTTAGAGAGTTTGACACATTGCTATTTTGCAAATACTATTCGATAGGTGAAGGACCAGTTTTAAACATTATTTAATAACATTTGTAAAGACACAGCATTGCACTTCACTTGTACTTTACTTGTTGTAACATGTTTGTTTGCACTTTGCACATGTTTTAAATATAGTTTCACAGTATGGTTTACTTAGTTACTCACACTATTGTTATTGGTGTGTGTATTAATGTTTCAATCCTTGTTGCGAAAAGTAATTTATATTAATTTATGGGTAGATGTTGTAAAAACTCGTGCTGCCTTTTATTCATAGGGATCATCTGATAGTTTATCCTGTGTGCAAAAAGGTCAATTAATATGCCAAGCAAATGAACAATGAAGAAGAACTATGGGTTCATTTGAAAAATGCTAGGGTATTGCACTCGGAACCCTTTGTATCTTAATTGTCTCTTCAGTATATTTGCATCGGGTCAATTAGCCAACGAAGCTAAATATGTAACATAGGTAAAGCCAAAGCGCCAACAAACGAACGAAGCTCACCGATGATGTATTCTAAAATCACGTAAACGCATAATGCCGACTGGACAGCTAGGTCTTTTGATAAACACGGAAGACTTTTTTCAAAGATACGAAGTACCGGCTTTCCAAAGTGAAGTTGCGTGGTTTTGTGAGAACACTGACTAAACGATTTTTGAATACAGGTGGAACGGTGCCGAAACAAGTGGGATGATTGTAGCCGAGGTGGAGATGCCGACCGGATTCAGCTATGACGTTGATGCGTTGAATCGTGACCGGGTTGTCAGGAAGCACGAACTGCTGGGACAAAATGTCGCCATGTACTTTGACGGGGTAAGATAAACATCGATGTCTAGTAATTTTTAAAATCTTAATCCTTGAAACTTAAGAAAAACATAACTCTTAGAATCATGTTAGATAACAATATGATAAATTATTCAACGTGATCTTGAGTGTCACGGTATAGAATCTCATTAAATAAGGGATTTTTACTGGTTTCGCTCCAATTCACTTCCGATTTGATTGCGGTAAGATATGTCGAACAAACCAGATAAATATCGCAAAACCACGTGATGAGCTTTACAAAGCACCTTATACTATTTCTGAGAGTATTGAACCATTAAATATGCCACTTCCCAACAAAAACCGTTATATATATTCGGGTTCGGGTCGGCTACGATAGTTGGAAAGAGTTAAAATCGCTTCGATTTTTTGGAACTATTGACACTACATATCGTCGGTGTTCTTCGAACACTTCGCATCTTCCACAGTGATAAATTGGTAGTTACGTGGTTTTAGAAGAAATGTCCGGCGTTCTTCCAAACTCACGTATGTGCCAATATTTGCACAAATGGCACACACATGGTTTTAGAAAAACACCGACCATTTCTTCTAAAATCACGTATATTCCATTGGCCAAAATAGTACATACGTGTTTTTGACTAACAACGACGACCTATTCAAAAACGTCGTTACTACCAATTTACCAAAGTGGCAGATACGAGGTTTTCGATGAACACCGACGGAGGTTTTCGAAGAACACCGACGATATAACTTTAAGGCTTTCTGCCTGAAACACTGTCTCGGTCGAACAACTGGAAACGCGAAATTGATGTTCCAAATACAATTTAAAGTTAAACATCCAGACAACCTTTGCACTTAACTCCTGCCTGTTTCCATTTACAACTTTTTTGTCTAGTTGCATTAATATTATTGATAAATTCAAAAAGAGATAAAGCGAGATCTCAATTTGAAATTTTTGGTGAATATTGACCATGATCTTAAGTAATTTTGAAGCAGCTCCAATTAAAATGTTAAATTTCGCTGGCAGTCTCAATAGAAAATGCAAGGTTATACATATATAAATGTGATATATTATACTTATGCTATTCATTTTTTTTTCAGATCAATCCATCCCAACAGGTGTGCCCGCTTGTGAAGCTGGACAGAACAGACCCAGTTGTCAAGAGCCAGGCGTGTCACATAACAGTGTATGACTACTATGAACCATGTATGTACTTTGATAGAGTGATTAAGCCAAATGTTTGCGTTTCGTGTGTGTAGCATAACATGTACCTCTATTGAGGCAATTCGATCGTCGGTTGGAATTGGCAAGAATAAAATATCTCATTTACATGAATAAAATGGATCAGTAAAGAATAGGTTATATTTAAGAAACTGTTAACACTGTTGTGCATTTTGTTTAAAATAATGCCTGACGATATGTCGACATGTCAAGACCGAATCTCATTAATGACTGTATATTGCGCATTAACTCTTCCGGCGTCTAAGTCGCCTAAATGCGCCTTTGTAAATTGTGCAGCTCCAGACCAGCCGCCTGGAAGGCGGCGTCTGAAAAGGAAGATCATTTTTTTGCAATATAATACGTCTCATGATAGAAGTTTGGGCAAGTTTAAACATACGTTTTAAAATGTTCGAAAAAAAAAGTTGATCTAAATCTTGTCGCAGACGCCAGTTTAAAATTATGCGCAAAATGGGTTAAGGAAGCTACTGTACCAACAAAGAGTTAAACGGGAATGAGTTGCTTTCCGTTTGCGCTATATACGAGTTTAACCCTCTCGTCGCAAATTTAAAATTGTCGATTAGGACTATAGTAAGATAAAATATTTTAACGAAATAAATAACACAAACGATTGAGTTAACTTTGGCTTTTCCGAAACTGTTAACACGATAATACTATTTGTTGCAAAAGGTATAGCTCCAGATCAGACGCCGCCGTTTAAGACGTCGTCTAATATTGGACTGCACTATTTGCAACGGCGAATTTAGGCGACTCCGGCGATGAAAAGGTTAAACGGAAAGCAATGGAGACAGTCGCTTCTGTTCAAACGCTTATGTAACACAAACTAAATGCAAATAAAAGGTATTTTCTGGTATTTGATTGAAATAAATTGGGTTTCAAATAGCTTTGAACCTGATAAATGCCGTGTTACTCGTCGGCTGACCCGACTCCAAACGTTGTGCTATATAGTATCAGTGCTCGTGTACTAACGCATTTAAAACATTTTTGGAAAATGAAGCATTTGCTCATTTTGAGAATGTTTTAAACAGTTATCTACTAAAGATTGTCTTTATGTGTATTTATTGAGTAACGTTTCTTAACTCTATATTGCAGCCAATCAGGCAAGAACTCGCTATGAATCGGGCGTGTTGAAGAGTTCTACAATATGTGACGTGTGCCCAGAATGCACTTTTTGCAAGGGCGGAAGTGCTGTCGGACAGGTATTTTATAACACATCAACTCTTTGTCAGAATATATTTGAGACTCGTTCTTAAAACGGAGGTAAGATATTGTCATTAACAGTCTGGACATTGTGGCGCAATCTTAGGATCCTGTGACGTCTTAAGTATCCTTCTTTAAATGCAAAAGAATGATAATATGTTTCGGCGTCTGGTCTGGACCATCACAGATGTGAATAGCGGTGTGGTGGTTACTAAAGTTCACGTACAATAAGTGTTTCAAGATCATGTGTCGTGTCTCTGATGATTTGGTCAGGTACTACGATTATCACAGTAGAAAATCTATATAACAAAATGTTTCGACTCAAGTTTATTCATAAAGACGGTAGCTACAGTTTCATGATTTTTGTTAGCACCCAGATACCTATGAAAATTGGTGTATTGATAGAATATTACCTAGTCTATAAGCATGTTCAATTAAAACGTAGGGTCACCATATCGAAAAAAATATATGAGTCTTTCATTATTTTCCTCCATTTAGCAGCATTTTCTAGCAGATAGTAGACACTCTTATAATGCTCAAATTTATTAATTCGTTTTAACAGTATTAACCTTTGGTCAAAGTTGCAGTCATCGACAAATATACCATGAACAATATAAATGATACTTTTATACAGGGGAAAAACAAGAACGAATATATCAATTATTTTAAAGATGTTCAAACATCCAAAATTTTGTTTGACCCAGATCAATGCGAACGTTAGTGACCGGACATATGTCAGCATTTTGCCTAATTTTAGATTAAACAGTATTTTGTCCTATAAAGTAATGGAAAAGGTAGAATATTTGACAGTCTATACCCCTTGCCAAGACACAGGGTTGGTTTTCCTATCGAAACATCACTTGTTAAATATTTACCTAAGTGTATTACTTGATCTACTTTGAAACTGTCGCGATTTCGAAATGTTTTTTTATTAAACTCTGCTGGTGGCTTTTATTCTTTTTCTACGACTTTGAAAAATGTTTTTCATTTAACTATTTCTCTGCTATACTAAATTACGTAGCCATCTGCAGTTATGTGCGACTCTGCTTCTGATTTTTTGATATTTATACTTAAGTGTTAAGCATTCTCTCTTCAGCAATTTCTAATGATGCAACACTTTCTATTTATGATACTTTTTGCTATACATGATTTCTTGTACAATTTCTAAGACACATTGTTCTTCTCAATATTTAAAAATTTCGCCTGCAAATTTATCTGGCGTTTTGCCATATATATACACCGGATTATGTGCATGTTTTCTTTTTCAAATTTTAAGCGGGAGGGGGTATTTCGTCGGTGGTTGCAAGCTGCCCTTTTAGCCATTCTGTTGCAAATCTGATTTTTAATATCCAAACATTTTTTTACTCTCCTATTTCTTTATATTTTGAAATTTCTAAGCACCATTTTGTTCATATAACTTATTTTGAGTTCGATATATAATTACAAATATTTGTGAAACATTTATTCGGCAGTTCTGTTTTAAAATTTCGTGTATGCTATGCATGTTTTGTCCCTCTTTTTCAGATCGGCGTTGGCAAATAGAACACGGCCGGAACTAATGCACTGACTGTAGATTTAATACAAAATAAAACTACCAAAGTTTGTACCTTGTTCTTGTTTTTTCATGGAGGATAATGAACTTGCATGTTTATTTCGTTCTGTGTAAGCCATTCACAAAGCCGTCGTTTGGACAGTTTTGTCGCATTAATTACATAAAGTCAGACTCCATTAAGAGTCTTAGTTTAAGCAAATAAGGCAAATGTTTTAGCTCCGTACTCAATAACGATGAAAATCCTCGATCTTGTTTGTAATATGTCGACTTTTGCTAGCTCGATCTCAAATGTTTATAAGTTCATTTTAATAACCCTAAATAACATTAAGTATTAGGATCATTTGATTATTGCGCCTTTTCATGATCCAATTTATCATCTCAAACGGCCTTGTTGGGTAATTTATGCTTAATGGCACGACTAAGGTCATATATGTAGAGCTTAGCATTCTTTCGGTGCCAAAGATATACTTATTCGCTGCACCTAGTGAACAATCAATTTTGTTTTTGAAATTATGAACAAGCTATTTAAATTTACTAGATAAACTTATCTCTATATAAACATGTCCACTAGTATAGCCAAAAAGGCAAACTGGGTCAGACGCCGACTTGAATATGCGACGTCTGATATGGGACTGTAAATTTAGTTATTATACTTTTTTATGCGAAAGTAATGTTGACGGAGTTAAGATATCATAAATAACAAAAGACGCACCAGAATCACAACAGTCGCCTCGGAAGACTGTTTGATATATTGTTTATGGCACATCTCGTGAAAACAGGAAAGCAATAGAACAATGCATTGAGCACAATAATTTGTTATAGTAAATTATCGTTCTGTAGCCTTGCAATCACAATGCATTTTAAATTTACTAATTAGACGTAATGAAAACGAGATAAGTGGTTTTTCTTCACGTCATTAGAAAAAACATGCTGAAGCCACTGAATGGGTTAAAGCAAAAACCATGTGTGTGCGAGAAGTGTTATCTCCCTTATGTTGGAGGCCATGTGCTTGATTGTACAGAAACAATACTTGATAAGACATCGTTAAACCAATATTGAATAATCTCCACTGAACGAATACATTGTCAGGAAACTCCTCGACATCACTGAAGATTATCATCTATTGGGAGATCATTTTTATCTCATTCGATGTCGCAGACATTGTTTTGGAGTAAAAATTCTATGACAAAGCATACAGACACATGCTACGTACATGGATGTAAGATGAGTTTGATACTTAGGCAATTTATTTATACGTTCTGTCAATATTGTATTAATCGTCCATATAACATTGCTGTGAATGTGAGGTATTTTAGACAAGTTGTCGCTTAATACAAAATATCGGTATCACAGAAAGCTCATTTTCAACGGTTTAATACACATCGGATCTGAAACGGGTTGTATTTTGAGATAAGCTCTCCTGTACGAGTATAGAAACATGCTTTAAAGCGAGAGTTTGGCGATCTGAATAAAATTGTTTTATACACGAGTTAAATTACCATTCCAAAATAACCATATTGATAAACAACATTTTGATGACCTTACCATTAGTTGTTATTATACTATTGATTTGAACCCTTAGACATTTCTTAAGCACCAGATTGTTGGAATATTTGAAAAACGGATGAAAATATCTCGTAGGTACAAAGCAAATTTAAATTTAATTTAAATTTAAGCTATTTTTCTGATAATCGGGCTGTCTAAAATTTGTAAAATAGGAAGTTGAACTTTCACTGAAATTATTATGTTATTCAAAATTAAAAATGTTGCCCATAAAAGTAGATAAGAAGATCTTGCAGGACACACCACATACAAAACAAATAGCCACCCGAACAGCACAGAAACAAACAAATTTACACACGCGCACACACACACATACACGCGAGCCCAAACATTCGCTACATATTGAAGACACACATGGACAAAAGCAGACATAAATCTAGGGTGAAGATAGGAGTACCGCCTTGGAACGGTCAGTGGAAAAGACGCCACTTGGGGGTTTAACTGGTTAAGGGGCGCCCAACCTCACTCTTATCCAAACACCACCCCATCAGACGTACAGTAAGATGTTGCCAACTCATTACCTCTTTGATTTGCAATCAAAACCGTGTTACAGTGGAAACTGTATAGACCCGAAGGGACGTATAATGTTTTAGACCCTAGTTTTAAGTCCATGTATACTTTTGTATGTCTGTTCGTCCATTAGCTAATGCGTGATAACTACGAGGTGTAGAGGTTTGTTACAGATGAGTCAGTTTTTATTTGTGGGCCTTGATCTTAAAAAACTCAATATTACTTGAGGTGTGCGGGTGCATACAGCTCCTACACTTTTAAAGAGGTTGCATCGAAAACGTCCCATAGACATCCCATAACTTAGGTCGAGGTCAGAATATATGTTTTACGTTGTGTGCCCCTATACTTTGTACATATTACGTTTCTAGAAATTGCAGTCTGAAGAACAGTTATATCCCAAAACCGCCGTCTATCAGTACAGTACGGTGGATTTTTGATTGTTTGTGGGAATGCGTGGCCAACAGATAATGCTCTTATTTTACACTAAATAATCAGCATAAATTCTTGATATTTCACCAATCTGTAAATAAAATCCGTAAACACAATATCCGAGGTAGCATAAATCTGGACCAAATTTGTAAACATCATATCCGATTTTCGAACTGCACTTGGCCTCATAAAGATGTACTTACTAGTATATACCGGACTTGATTTCAATGGGTTGTAGAGTTCAGGAGTTATGCTCTGGACAAACATGGTTTTTTTTTATAATTTTACAAAATAGCAATAACTCTGAAAGTATTACAAAGAATTGGTTTTTCAGAGCGGTCAAAATTATGAACAATTTACACTTTGTAATCTGGAATCCATGTACATAGAATAGCTTTGTCAAAACAATCAAAATAATTAACGGGTCGGGAATAAGGGGGGGTGCATATCATCCCCCTATTAGATAAAGGTGCCTACATATTGACCATATCCAAGCTATGTCCCTGAATAGCACAGTTTTCTTCTGTGTACGATCCCTAATGAGTTAATATGTATCATTGGTATTGTTAAAAAATCTTGCCAGAGCGAAACTGAAGTTCATGACTTTCAGCATTGCATATGTGGTTTGTCTGCAAACAAGAGCTCTGCCCTCGCCTTAGATAACCCCACGCGATATAGGACAGGGTTCAAACTGAAGTATTGCGTAGCTGCCGGGATAGTCATTCAGATAGAATTCCGGTGCCAATTATTTGCACTCAAAATGTATACTCATCAATCACCCGCGTTGGAAGATCAATACCAGATTCAATGAGATCAAAGACAATGTTTGTATTGTGGAAATAAGATTCCCCTGGTCTACGATGACCATTAACCCTGTCTATTACCTCCCACTAGTAACCTCCATTAGACAAGGGCAGTCATGTGGTGACCGACAAAGTTTCTATAGTCGGTCAGTTGAAGTTAGGTTTCTGATCTGTAATAGCCATAACTCATATATTGTCACTGGATGGTAGTACTTTAATTATACTTTGCCGCTTTAATATACAGTTTTTGTGATTAAGGGAATGTTCATCTGATTTTTTAGAAAAAACTCTCGGTTGTAACGTAACATACGATACAACACAACATCTTCTAACGTCTACATGTTCCTTTATTATTTTAAAACAGTTCAAAACTATAATTCATCTTAATACCGTTTTATTTACACTGTACGTCTAATGGGGTGTTGATGGGATAAGAGTGAGGTTGGGCGCCCTTAAACCGGTT